>JAXQJP010000042.1:0-100440 GCA_037042015.1 Furcasterigmium sp. R96-07A1
CTGACATGCCCCTCCCAGCTCCGCGAACCCCTACATCACCGACCTCCAGAAACAGCTCTCCCAGCAGCAGCAGACCCTCCTCCAGCTCAACGCCACCCTCAACTGCAACTCGACGCTCGGCAGCCCCGAGTCGTGCGACGAGGCCCTCGAGGCCCTCGAGGAGGCGTCGCAGCAGCCCGCGCAGCCAGTGAGCCCCGGACGCCTGGCCTCGGTCGCCGGCCTGCCCGACTACGCCATGACGCTCGGGAGCCTCGACGCCGGCGACGATACGTTCTCCAACTCCACGATGCAGGGGCAGTATCTGCCGCTGGCCGTCGATATCGTGGCGGCGCCGGGGTGCGATTTCATGATTCTCGGTATCGTGGAGATGCTGCATGAGAAGGGGGCCGTCAAGAAGGTCAAGACGGGGACGAGGCCTTAGGCGCGTGGCTGGGGGCTGATGGCCGGTTTGTCTGTTTGTCTGGCGTGCTGTTGGGGCTGCGCGAGCGGTGATCATGGCAGTTGTAGAAGTATTGTGCCCCTTTTGAAAATGCTAGCCTGTGACCCATGAGGTACTACTGTATGCCGACCAGGTCACCGAGGAAGGAGGCAGATCAGTCAATGAATACATGAGCCCGGAGAGGAGCAAGTCGACCGAGGCTTGACCTGGCCGACTGGTACCATTTGGACATCTAGAGAGGCATCGCATGGCAGGATTGAGGT
The DNA here is from genome assembly GCA_037042015.1 of Furcasterigmium sp. R96-07A1. NCBI lineage: Eukaryota > Fungi > Ascomycota > Sordariomycetes > Glomerellales > Plectosphaerellaceae > Furcasterigmium > Furcasterigmium sp. R96-07A1. Next base: position 703 of record JAXQJP010000042.1, read on the forward strand.
GCGGTCAACATTGCCCTCATTCCCTGATCCGACTCCATCACACGTGGCGTGAGCGCATGCCAGCGAGGGTATAATGCTCCGATGCTCCCCGAACAACACCAGAAGCCATGGCTCCATGCCGCACACCCACGAATAGCTCCTGGGCATCCCCAGCATCTCTCCCCCGGTACCCCGCGGATGCGATGCCACACCCCGGATGTACCCCTGCTTGCCCGCACCACGCGCGTTTCTAGCGTGACCATCTTTTACCTATTCCAGAGCCTGACGCCTGTGCCTCAGTGTCTGGTCTCCGGTCTCTCCCCGGCGCTCGCGCGTCACGCCTCGACATGTGATACAGCCCGTAGGGAAGCTGGTCTCGCCTTGTTCTCACGTTCTTCCCTCCATTCATGACTTCGCAAGCCCATATACACCAGTGCTGTCTGTGAGGATATATACCCGGCCATCCGCTAGATTTACGCCCTCTTTCCAACTTCCCCTCGGCGATTCAGCTCGACCTGGCGATGGCCTCCCCACATCCTCGGCCCTCACATGGGTCCAAGTCGTCGGTCACCAAGTCCCCCGCCTCGACCACTCGGCGCGTGCACAGCGACGCGCAGCTCGTCCGCAAGAGGCAGGTCGACCGGCTGAAGCAAAAGTCGAACCGCGACGAGAACAAGCGCCGCATGGAGAACCTGGAAAGGAACGTGGAGACGCTGCTGGCCGCCGTCGAGGACATCTCACAGCACCTCCGCCGGCGCCCAGGCACCGATTCGTCCTCTTCTCCGCTCAGTACCGTGTCCCCCCTCAATGTCACCACGGCACATGCCCATGTATGTCCGGCTCTCCTGCCATGCCCCCTGGTCTCCTTTACCCCGGATCTTCCCGCGCACTGACACGCTCGTGACAGCCGGCCCTCGAGGTCACCGCGCCCAGGCCATCGTGCCTGTATCAGGAACTTGGCAGAGACCAGACACCGCGTGGATCACCGACATCCCCGCCGGGGTTCCCGGGCCTCCGCGTCCAGTGTCGCTGCGGCGTCACGCACCAGACCCAGCTCGATTGCCTCGAGTACTCGAGCTACGCCATCCTGTACCAGGCGCACATCGGCATCGCCCAGGACCCCCTCCGTCCACCACCTCAGCTCCCTCTCAACCCGCCCCTCGTGAACATGATGCTCCTCTCGACCGACGGCAACCCCGTCGCCTTCTTCGTTACGACCGTCCTCCGCCAGTTCGAGATCGCCGACACCCAGACCCTCTTCGGCCTGTACCTCGTCGCCTACCGCTTCCTGCGCGTGAGTTTCCCTTCCCTCCCATCGCAGTACCATGACTGACCACCCCCCAGTGGCGCCTCTACCCCGACCCGGCTTCCCTCGAAGACGTCCCGCCCTGGCTCCGCCCGACGCCCATCCAGCAGTCCCGCCTCCACCCCCTCTGCATCGACTATATCCCCTGGCCGGCCCTGCGCGACTTCCTCTGCCTCGCCGAGGATCGCGACCGCCGCCACTCTGTCGCCCTCTACATCCGCTCCCTGCGCCTCGCCTGGCCCGCAGCCACGCCGCTCCTCCTCACGGACCCGCGCGCCGGCGTCGTCCTGCACCCGCGCTTCGCCGACGTCGCCATGGATATCCGACACTGGTCGCTGGGCCCGCCGTGGGCGGACGAGTTCCCGCAGCTGGCGCGGTATGTCACGTATTAGTGCGCCGAGGCGCGGGGAGTCGCGAGGCTATCGGTGCTTTTGCATCTTCCCAGAAGGTCCTCGAGAGGACCGCCGTGGCCCATTGTTTTTCGCCCGTGGTCTTGGCTGAAGCACCCGTCTTGGTGATGTGGGCGATTGCGCGTCTCCATGGACTTCCTGGGGTGGTGTCCGAACGGCTTACGAGCCAAGTGGGTGGAAGAACGGTAGGCAGCTCTATCCACGCCCATTCTGAGCTGTAGCAATGTTGGGGAAAAGCTTTATGCTAGATAGGGTCTTTGTTAGAGATGTATGCTCGTCAGATCCTTGGCTTTCGAGTGAGGTGGCCGCTAAACGGCCTGATTGGCCATCAACAGGTGGCTTCATAGTCCGGTCACTTGGTATGACTGCCTCGTTCTTGTCCGGCAGCGTATGGGCCAGTCGATACCAGTGTCCACGCTGCGCTGATTGAAGAAATATGTCCGTACATTCGTGTCTATAGTCTAGCAAGAGCAGATGATTACTCTTTTCCCCCAAGATGAAACTCCGAAAAAATGAACGCTCCCATGATCGGCAAAATCGCAACATCGCATACGGCAAGCCGTGGTCTGTTGGTATCACGGCTTCGGTCTGTCGTCGGCGCGGGCGCCTTCCGTCGTTGGGAGCGTATTCTTCTTCGCCTGGCTCTCCTTGAGCTTGCCGTACGTGTAAATGATTCCACTGACAAAGCCGAGGAAGATGGCCGACACGCTTCCAAATGTGACCGGGGCCGAGAAGAAGATGAGGCCGCTGACGGCGATGGGCAGCTTGTTGAGGGCGCCGACCATGGAGTACGTGGTGGAGGAGGTGACGCGGATGCACCAGGCGGAGCAGTAGGAGATGAAGATGGCGGCGAGGCCCGAATAGAGGATGCCGATGAGGAGACGGGTGCGCTGGTCTGCGGGGAGATTCTCGGCGAAGTTCTTGGCAGACCAGTCCTCCGTGAAGAGAGAGCATAAGACCAGGATCGGAATGGTGAGCAGGTTGTTGTAGAACATGGCTGTGAATTGCATGTCAGTCAGTGGCTCTTAGAGACACAGCGCCCGTCCATCGGGTGACGTTTCGGGCACGGAGAGCGCATAATGAGAAACACATACTGTCCCAGTCCTTGAAGTTCATCTGCTTGATGACCTTGCGCATGCCAAGAACATAGCCTGCGCTGCAGACGATGTTGAGGGCCATCCAGAAGTAGCCTGCATTGAGCGTCGAAAGAGCGGCGTCCTTGTCTCCCGAGCCGGCGCCGCCGCCGACGTCGCCGACCAGCGCGCTCTGGATATCGGCCCAGGCTGCCACGACGGAGCTGAAGACCATGAGACAGAAGGAAGAGAGGGCGATACGCGACACGTTGCCGCCGAACCAGAGAACCTCGCCGTAGGCGATGGCGATGATGGTCAGGTTCTTGAAGATGGTGTACACTGGCACAGAAAGAAACTGCAGCGCCTTGATGCTGGTGTAGATCATTCCGACAAAGGCGAGCGACACGGGGAACCCTAGACATTGGACATGGTCAGCAAACGGTCCCATCCATCACATACCCCGCCTTGGGGCCAGATGTCATACACTTCTTCACGCGACTGCTGTCGACCGTGGCCAGGTTCTGGATAACACCAAATTGCTTGCCCACTCCGATGGCGACGACGCAGATGATGGCCTGGGCGGCGAGATAGAGGAAGGTCAGGTTCCATGAGGTGCCCGAGACAACGTATTTGTTGACGACGGTCATGCTGATGGAGGAGAGGCAGTAGGCCAGAACAGAGATGGGGCCGCTGTTGGTGACCTTGGCCAGGGACGACCTCGACACGCCAGCGACACCCACGGAACGGCCCATGAGGCTGTCATCTTCCTTGGTGTTGTCCTCGAACTCGAAAGACTCACGCCTTGGCGGCGCGCCGTCATCTTCCTTGGGTCTGTCAGCCATGGTGAAAGTTGGGTCGAGGAGCGCGGACTGAGAAGGGTGTTGAACGAGTGAACGGAAGCAAGCCGTCGCAGAAGAAGGGAAAGGGCCGCTCGCCGTCGGTGTCTCAGCTGCTTCTTCGTCGCGATGCACTGAGGTTCGTTCGTCAAGGGACACGAGGAAATGAAATTCCAGAACGAGCGGCCCCCAATTAGCACGGGACCCTGTTTAAACTTGCTGTAGCCTGGAGACACACATCCCGACAGGGATCATTCCGATGGATTGCATCATGGGAAAGAGAGAAGGCGGGGCTCAGTTGTGCCTTGCTCGTGTCGGAGCAAACGGACACCGGGAAACCGAGTTGGCCAGGTCTTGGTCGGGCAACTTGGGCAGCTTGCAGGGGCACTATCATAACGCGACCTACCTAAGCTGTGCTGTACCAAGCCTGCTTGCAGTTGGCAGTAGTGCGATCCAACCCGCAGAAAAACGCCAAGGCTTGGCGTTGACAACCCCTGGGTAAATCTCGATGCTTGTCTGACTGTCATCGGCAGGTCAGCATTCTTAATTCGATGGGCTCCTGTTGCGTGCAACCACACTTTCGGATCGCGCAATTGAATCAGGCGTTCCGGAAGGGCGCATGAGCTGAGATATCTCTTGCCTTGTCCCTCCTCAAAGATTGAGCAGTGCAGGCAATTCATACGTACTAAAAAAGTAGGAGACCTCCGTCGATGGTGGTGCCTGGAACCACGGGGCGTCCGATCTGCCCATCCACCGTCCGCACGACTCGCGAACCTGAGGAGCACCTCACTCTCGGAAGCATTGGCCTGCCCCTTGATCCCAGGTACCATCTCTAGTGGCACGTAGTGCAGCATAGGGCGCACCCAACTTGAAGTAGGTAAGATGAAGCACGCAGCGCCATCCAATGACGGTGAATCGGATTACCTCGGTGCATTAGGAAGCGCGAGTCGAGGATCGGTGGGAGCGAAGAGGAGAAACTTGGAAAGGGCATGGCGTGCTTCCACCCCTGTCCTTCTGCTCATGCTTCCGTGTGGAGACGCACGGCACTTGAGCCGGCGGGAAACAGCACAGAGCCTCCCAGATGACTCGGGAAGGAGCTAAGCTTTCTCGCCCGCCGTTCTCCAATTTACCTGCCCATCCTCCGCCCAGTAGTGGGTATCTAGTTTAACGCTGATCATCTGCCACCGAGAGATTGGACGAAGAACAAGAACACGGCAGAACGAGAGGAACGCATGCATCAAACACTAAAGACAGTTCTTCAGCCCTGGCTACCACCTGTACTCGATGACACCAGCCGCCACAGCCCACAGCACCACCAACGGTCAACGTCGTTTGTGCCATGTGGTCGACTGCCAGCCACATTTCATCTCGAATAGACGGATCCCCGGCCTAAGCTGCACCCGGCATAGCGGCAACGCCCCGGCTTCGCGACCTCTCCGAGCTTTAGCCAAGTCGGTACTGGTGTGCTTCATGGTAAACATCGATATTCATGAGTGGCCAGCCGGCCCAGGCGGGTGAGGATCTCGACTGTTCCTTCCTTGGTACCAAGTCGAGCCCCCTGTAGTGCCTGTCCTTTCCGTCTTTGTCTGCCTCTGATGCAACCCTTTCCTCTCCAAACCGGCTGCCGCGCCAGGATTCTCACAGATCCTTAGTCTCGACTCCGATGAATTTCCCGCCCGCCCCGTTCCCGGGGCAGCTGAACCGTCTTTTCTCGTCTGTTGTCTCTCGTCGCCCCCTCCTCGTCGAATTTAGAACTCTGCATTCTTCACTGCGTACCCGTGACCGACAAGACGCGCGTGGGCGACTCGTGGCATACTGAGATCCTCTGTGGAACATTCCCGAGACATTTGTTACATTGACAGTGTCTTCAGGCGTCGTATCTCGTATTGCAAGCCCCTAACGCTGTCTCTTCCTCCCGCTGTCTTCGCACTCCTCTTCCTCGGTGATCGTCGGGAATCGGGGGACACAACTCCCACCTACAGGTACGACATGCTCGCAGACAACCCCCGTGACAACTCATGACTGACGATTTAGAATGAGGGTCGTGTCTCTGCCTAGGCGGGTCTACACCCTCATAGTCGGCATTGTACTCCTCATCGTCACGGCATGTCTTATCGTTAGCTTCAGGGAGGAATCCTGGGGCGCGAACAACTGGCGCATACCTTTCACGACAGATGATGGCGAAGCCTACCTCAACGAGAACCCGAACGACAATGGCAAGACGAGAATAGCCCTTATGGAGACGGGCGGTACGCACGACGAGGTCTCCGCCGCCCTCCTTTACGCCTTCGGCGCCATGAAGAACGCTGAGCTCACCACGTTCTTCCGGGCCCAGCGGTACGAGATGAAAGGCATCATGGACAAGTTTGAGCTCGAGACGCCCATTGTACAACGGAAGAAAGCCCACGAGTTCTCCAAGACGGTGCGCGACTGGACGCCACATATCATCGTTGCGACGACCTGCGAGTTCGATGCCAAGAACGAGGCCGACTCGTTCCGCAAGCTGTTGAAGCACGCCGATACCCATCTCTTCTGCTTCATCCACCACGCCGACCGCTGGGTCAACAATAAGTGGTCCAAGACGGCCAGTGAGTTCCACAAGAAAGGCCGCCTGGACATTGTCGGCCTGAGCCAGCATACCATCGACTACTTCACCGAGAACTCGGCGCCGCACTGGGACGGCGGACGACCCATCCCCACCCGCGTCCTCCCTCCTGTTTTCCCCGTCGATACTCCCGAGGTCGACCCTGCGGCGAACCTGTCCCTCGCCATGCAGGGCGACTACTCGTCCGACCGCCGCGATTATAAGAGCATCTTCGACGCACTCGGCGACGTTATCAAGACGGTCGAGGACTACAGGACACTCTCTGATGCCGACGACGTTCCTGAGACCGTTGATCTGCACGTCATCGGCCACGGGAAGCCCCCGGCTGTCCCCAAGGAGGTCGAGGACCGCGTCTTCTTCGACAGCTCTCTGTCCTACCCCAACTTCTACGGCATGCTTTCCCAGGCCTACTCCATCCTCCCCAGCTTCGCCAACGACGAATACTACGACCGCAAGGCTTCCTCCAGCGTCCCGGCCTCTCTCATCGCCGGCGCACCCCTCGTCGCCAACGACAAGCTTCTCGCCGCATACTCGTACCTGCCCCGCAACGCCACCTGGTACCAGAAGGAGGGCGAGAGCGAGATGGACGTCATCAAGCGCGTCATCAGCGAGCGTGACGTCTACCTCGAGAAGCGCGAGGCCGTTCGCCTCGCACGAGAGAGTATCATGGCCGAGAACATGGAAAACGCCGTTGAATGGATGGAGGAGGCTCTGAAACGGCGCAAATGGACCGGCGCCAGTCGGCGGTAGTCAGAACGGCGGTGGCGCGTGGTCAAGGCTGCGGGCCGTCGCTGCACCTTTTCCTGAATTTCTGCCACATATTCGCGGCGCAGTAAAGTACATACGCAGAGTCAGCGGAGATCTGTTCATTTCAACTGACACGGGTCCTCATGACGGATTGTTTTGGAGTATCACGGCAGCATCACGGGTGAGCGAGGGAATGTTTTCAGGTAAATGCATTATACACACGACTGAGGATCTTTTTAATGTAATACCTCCAATATACATATGGGTTGGGTCAAATCTGTCGTCTAAATTATGCGTCTCCAACCATGCTCTCCTTCTCGTTCTTGCTCAGTAACACAATACAAGGCTCTGGTCATACGATACCGGTTCGTCCACGAGGGGTGCCAGGTTTCCTCTTCGCGTTAGTCGAGCAGCACCTCCAACTTGATCTGGCTTGTAGTCTCGCAAAGAGCTACATGTTTCAACCTCCAAGTCAGTAACAGAACAGGGGAAAGAACCCGCAACTTCGAGGTGGTATGTTGCATCGCGTGCCCTTGTCGATAGGTCATCGTTCCTGCAAACAAGGTTGCGATTCCATCGCGTCGAGCCTTGAGGATCCCTTGTTTCCCTCGGAGATGGATGAGCGAGAAGCCCGTTCCGGCGGGCGCTAACAGAACGTGGTCTGTAATGTGACGGAGGTTCATCATACCGGTGGTTACAGGTGCCTAGCAGATTCGAGCTTTCTACTTTATCTTGATCGGATTGTCAAGTTGTGAATAGAATTGTATGCAAGGCGTCAGATTCAGCACCAACCCCGGCAATATCAACCTTCAGATCGAACAGACGCAACGGAGACGCCCGCCCACGAGGCCACCCAATAGGTGCTTCTCGAACGTGCCCTTGTTGCGTGGTCTGCAAGACGTCCAAGCGATCAAGTCTGGCAAGGTCGGTCTCTGTGGTAACCTGATATAATCAGAGAGTTCAACGAGTAACGGCACGACAGGAAGAGCAAGGCGCACGATGACATTCTTGGGAAGCTAGTAAGGCCACCCTATGCCATCCAAGTGTGGTGCCACCTCCATTTTCCACCAACTATTATCGCCATTCAATACACCGGAAAACCATGACACAATTACTGATTTGATCCTGCCAGGGCAGACAATGCACGTAATGCCTCAGCTGCGGAGGCCGTGGCTGGCTCAACAAGAAGCTGGGTTGCTACTTGAAGGCAGCATGGCGCTCTAATGACGGGCCACCCCCTGACGACGTCAATGATAAAGATGCTCGAGATAACACCCAGAACACATTTTCGTGTCGGCTTCGATGCAAAGAGTTCGAGGCTGCCTTGGGATCGATCTTGAGCCCAGCCAAACCGAAAATTTCCCTCCCCATCCAGAAGCTATGGCGTCGGGAACGCGATGCGAAAGCAGCAATCGACACATTGCTCGACCTTGGCAGAGGCTAGTATAAGTATATCATTGGATTTGAGGACTCCTGGAGACGAGTTGGCTGGCGCCTCTGGACCAAGACGTTCCACGCTGGATTGGCGGTAGCTACAGACTCCCGGACGATTGGTACGACGGCACAAGCCGCCTTCGTTCACATACGGCGGAGGGCAGACTACGGCCTACCTACTTAGTTGGAGTGAGTAGACCGCAATGGTAGGAGGCCCCGTAGCCGGACCACCGAGATGTGAAGACGGGACGATGTTCCCTTCAAAGGGATCCCCCACGCGGCCCAGCCGAACCGAACGGAGTTCAAGGTGGGGCGGACCCGACGCGCCGAGGCCAAAGGCCAAGGGTCTTGGACCTTCCTCCTCGGAATGCGACGGCCCAACAATGCGGTTGACCCTTTCCGCAGTATGCCGAAGCCTTCGAAAATTCCATCCATTGCCAATACACACACCCTCTTCTTCTGTGCCTGAAATCTTCGGAAATACCTCTCGATTGGGACACATCCCGTGAACTGTAGGCATTGCAACCTCTCGACTTGGCCGACTGCCGCTGCAACCCAGGCATCATGACACAGACAAACGCCTCATCACCCGTGCGTGAGCTCTGGAGGCATCAGGACCCCACCTCGACACCGTTGTGGGCGTTCATCCAGCACGTCAATGCCAAGTACGGACTGGATCTGAATGATTACCCTGCCGTGTACACCTGGTCCGTCGATCATGTCGCGCAGTTCTGGGAGGAAGTCTGGCACTTCGTGGGTATCACGGCTTCGAAGCCATTCGATAAGGTGGGTGCCGAGTCTCTTTGATGGGCAGACACTACGGCCTCCTGTCTTTGAAGCCTCACTTTACGGTTCACTGACCATCTACAGGTCCTCCCTACAGAGTCCATGTACCCGCGGCCGGACTTCTTCAGCGGCGCCCTGCTCAACTTCGCTGAGAACATCCTTTACCCCGCCAAGACGGAGATCAGCGCCGATGCCGTGGCCACCATCACGACCACCGAGCTCGGGAACTCGGTGTCCACGACCTGGGGTGAGCTTCGCGATGCAGTTCGCCGCTGCAGCAATGCGCTGAGGGCCCATGGCATCACTAAGGATGATGTCGTCGGCGGCTACGTGTCCAACCATCACCAGGCCCTCGTGGCTTCTCTCGCTGCTGCCTCCGTCGGCGCCATCTGGACTGGCATCAGTCCCGACAATGGCGTCAGTGCAGTGCTGGACCGCCTCGCCCAGATCAAGCCTAAAGTGCTGTTCGCAGACAACGGAACGGTGTACAATGGCAAGGAATGGAGCAGCACGAGCAAGACGACAGAGGTCGTGGCCGCACTGAAGGAAAAGGGGCTGGAGCTCGTCGTAGTCATCGACAACGTGAGGTGTGACCTGGCCATGGACGATGTCAAGGCCCACGGCGTCAAAGCAGTAGAATACGAGAGCTTCCTGGCTGGGTATGCGTGTCCCGGAGTCTGGCCGTAAGAAGATGGACTGACATTGTGGCAGATCCCCTGATGAACCCATGAAGTTCGAGCAGCTGCCGCCTTCTCACCCGCTTTACGTCCTCTACTCCAGTGGAACGACGGGCCTACCCAAGGCCATTGTCCACACAGCGTTGGGCACGCTGATTCAGCACAAGAAGGAGCACCGCCTGCACTGCTCCATGGGACCCGAGTCGCGCATGCTCTACTACACGACGACATCGTGGATGATGTGGCACTGGTCCATCGCAGCCCTCGCCGTGGGCACGAGTCTGGTGCTCTATTCCGGGTCACCTTTCAGGCCTCAGGGGCACCTCTCCCTGCCCCGCGTCCTGTCCGAGCTCGAGGTCACGCACTTCGGCACCTCCGCAGCCTACCTCACCGCACTGGAAGCCAACAACGTCCGGCCGGTGGACGACCCGAGCCTGGACCTCAGCAAGCTCGAAGCCATCTACTCGACAGCCAGCCCCTTGCCGCCGAGCACCTTCAACTTCGTCTACGAGGCCTTCCCCAAGACAATCAACCTGGGCTCCATCACGGGCGGCACAGACATCATCTCCCTCTTCGGCGCCCCCTGCCCCCTCCTCCCCGTCGTCACGGGCGAGATCCAATGCGCCGGCCTCGGCATGGCTATCCGTGCCGTCGACAGCCTCGACGGCTCTCCCATCCCCGCCACCGAAGACGGGGACCTCGTCTGCGTGCGTCCCTTCCCCAGCCAGCCGCTCACCTTCTTCGGCGAAGGCGGTGACGCCAAGTACCGGGCTGCGTACTTTGAGCGCTTCTCCGACACGTGCGGCGTCGCGGGCCCCGTGTGGCACCACGGCGACTTCGTCCGCATCCCGGACCCATCGACGGGCAGCCTCGTGATGCTCGGGCGCTCGGACGGCGTCCTCAAGCCGGCGGGCGTCCGCTTCGGCAGCGCCGAGATCTACAACGTGCTCACGCGGTACCTGGCCTCGGAGGTGTCCGAGGCGCTCTGCGTCGGGCGCCGGCGCGACACGGACACGGACGAGACGGTGTGCCTGTTCGTCGTCATGGCCGAGGGCGCGGCGTTCGACGATGACATGAGGGCGAGGATCAAGGCGCTGATCAGGCGGGAGCTGAGCCCGCGGCACGTGCCCGGGGTCGTGGAGGAGTGCGGCGGCGGGATCCCCAAGACGGGCAACGGGAAGAAGTAAGTTCGCCGGCCCCCCTTTGATGTTTCACACGCTTCTCCATGTATGCAGGGATGCTGACGCGGCGGTGTACAGGATCGAAGTTGCGGTCAAGCAGATCCTCTCCGGGCGTCAGGTCAAGACGAACGCGAGCGTTGCGAACCCTGAGGCGCTGGAGTGGTTCCGGGACTGGGCGAGGACGCATTAAGCTTTATATCGCCCGAGCCAAGATGTGGGGAGGACGGGAGGCGCGGCCTCTGGGCTGGTACCTTGCACGACTTTTTCTGGCCATGGAAGATGGATTTTGGATTTGAAGTTGGCGCAGGGGTAGACTCGATGGGAGTTAAGATGTTGGTGGGATTATCGTGATGGACTAGATTTGGAGCGTGATAGAGGAGTTTTTCATGTTTATCGCGACCCGTTTCCCCATGTGCATGTGTGTAAAGGAGCATTATTGGTGTGTTTGCCGTTGTGTTGGTGAGGGAGACCGTCAGGTTTCGTGTAGAAGACTTCCTGCGGCATCATGACAGTGGATGCCTACCCAGCACCGCTTGATATGTGACGTAGGACAGCTTGCCATGTCCCCATCTTGCAAGGAAACGATAATTTGCAGCGCCATGCAAGGGGTCTGTTCTCGAACTTCGAGGCTGGCGAACTGCTTCCTGCAGGACTGGCAACGATGACAGCCACTGGCGTAGTAGCAAGGTGCTGAAGGACGGATGACAGAGGGCGGTCGAGGCGCGGGAGATCTCGCAATAGCCTCACGGCACGGCCCTTTCCAGCCAATTGACAATCGGGGCAGGACGTCCGTTCGCCAAGCCGGGGAACACCTCCAGCGCGCTAGGCGCTACAAAGTACGCTGTAAGTCGCTGTTCAGAGCCCTGGAGGGGCATCGCTCGCTAGCGCAAGCCCGGCTTTTCAGCTGCAGTGCAGTGGCGTTCCCCTTTCACGACCGCGTCTGTTTCACGATTCAGGACACCATCTTTCTTTCTCGTGGCCAAGGATTTCCCCTTGACCTCAGCATTGTCGCATTGACCGTGTCACGAGGCGGAGAAAGGACGAGGGGGCCTATCATCGACGTGCTTGTTTCTCCTCGCAGCGCCGGGTCCATTTCGATTACCTGATGATTCACTGAGGGCCTTGGGTAATTGAGAGACTTGTCAAAGGTAAATCACTAGCCATCGCTGGAAACAATTATACTAAAATATCTTCTGACGAGTGTCACTGGTGGCGCAAAAAGAAAGGCTGGCCTTGGGATTGGACCCCAGCACAGTCTCCTTGTCCGCCTCGAGCTGCCCCTTTTTGCCCTCTTTTGTGGCACCACCCTAGTAGTATCTTCCACCCCCGATCCTACCTTACCTACGCCATTCCCTCACCAGTCTGCCAACCTCAACTCCACAGGTCGAGAGAGACTCTTCCTGGCCCAGCCCCCTTACCGTTCTGCCCAAACGGCACGGACACCAGCACAGACCAGGAGCTGACCACGCCGTCACATCACGAACAACGTATTCTCTAATTCACCGCTGACTGGTCCTGACTCCTCTACTCTGGTCTGTGGCCGTGTGTCCTTGTTTCGAGTCGACGCCCAACCGCTCCCGACCACGCTCATCCATCAAACACGGGGAATTGTGCTGGCGCATGCCTTCCCTCCGGCATCCACATTCCTCCAACTGCCAATCTCTCAATCTGATCGGCCTCTGCCATTCAGCCGTCGATCCTACGTGCCCTGTACGCGCCTTTCCCAGGGGTCTGAACCTCGTGCAATCTCCCTGAACCGACGAACCTCTCTGCTCTGCCGCACTCAATTGAACCCCTCGACCGACCCCTGTTGAACCCACCGCCAATCCTTTCCCAGCACGACTTGGGCTACGGTGTTGCTGGTATTCGGTTTTTCGACCATCACATAGACCGGCCCGAAGGCCTCCTTCGTTTCTGGTTCACGATTCTTGCGACAGCCAGCGACACACCAAGCTACACCCCGGAGACACCCAGTTGCGAGCCGTACCGTCGTCGACGCCCACGGGCGATACATCATTCATCATGGCAAGACCTCACATTGTTCGCGCCGGTAAGCCTCCATCCCGTGGCCGCGTGCCTCACGCCGCCGCAGCCACCCCCAATTTCCTCTGGCGTCGCATTCTGCGCGCCAAAATAACCTCCTCCCTCACCCCGTTGCAATGACCCCCCCTGGCTCTCGCTCGGAATCCCGGCCTGCTCCCCCATTGTGTTTCATTCATGACCTGTCTTGCCTGTTCCCGAACAAACATTGACCTCCTTGTCACGACGTTGTCCTGCACCGATACTGACGCAACGCTCCGACACCAGACACGATCGACCTTCAAGATCACGAGGCACCTTCGGCGAAAGATCACCCCCGACAGACACAATCCACCGCTACCCTCGCACCTCACCAGGCCGAGACCCTACGAGAAGTTGCGCAAGAGACGGCAGAGGCGAACTCCCAAAGCCCGCGGCTGTCCTGGGCAAACGGGGCAGACAGCGCAGGGGACCCTCAGCAGCAAGCAGGTGACCTTGCCGCCGGCGTCAACCAGCGTCTGAACGGCGACGGATCACGGAACGGGGACTCCAACATGCACGCCGAGGACAACCTGGCCGTCGCGCAAAATGGCGGTTCCTCGGGCAGGGAAGACGACAGTGACACCGGCGGCGATACAGACGAGAGCATGGATGACGACATGATGGACAAGATCTCGAGCTCGCCCTCGATTGAAGATGGTGGGTGTGCCCTTCCCTCACCACGCGACTGGCCTCGGAGGGTGGACTCGCTGCCCTCCATCCGGGACTGTGGTTCTCCTTTGTCAACCCCCTCTCCCTCGACTACACCATCCCCTACACTGGCCGAGCCACCATCTTCCTCGCCCTACATGGAGATCCCGGATAGCCTCCCCTATGAATCAGGACACAACCCAGCCCGTCAGCATCATCATCTTCGCGGTGAGTATCACGGTTAGTATCCGAGCACGACCGCTTCCGACGAAAGCGCCGACGACACTCTCGACGACCTATACGAAGAGCTGGACAGATACCTTGGTGACCGATATGGGGAAAAATGGGTGCATGCCTCTTCCGTCAAAGACCTGGGCGCCGGTGTGGCTGAATATGGTCTGCAAGCCGTGCGGCCCTTGGACTTGGGCAAGCAACTCCCCAGGACACAGGACGACTTTGAGACCCGGCGCGGAGAGATGGAACGGGCAGAGCAGGAAAAGGCCCAGGTCGAGCTCGACAACCGACGCCGGGACCCGACGCCGGACCGCACCGACGGCACAATGACGATGCTATGCGACGAATCCTACGAAGATGATGATGACGGACCCTCCCCCTATGACCCAGACTTCCTTGCCTCTGGATGGAGCGCACATTGCTTACAAGACGTAGAGGACATCGATTTCGAGTTTGTGTACGCCCTGCACACGTTTGTCGCGACGGTCGAGGGCCAGGCCAATGCCACTAAAGGTGACACCATGGTGTTGCTCGACGACAGCAACAGCTACTGGTGGCTGGTGCGCGTAGTCAAGGACAGCAGCATCGGTGAGTTGCTACGCCGTCTCTGACACGGGTCGGGTCGCTCACTACTTTAGGGTACCTGCCTGCCGAGCACATCGAGACGCCAACGGAAAGGCTGGCGCGCTTGAACAAGCACCGCAATATTGATGTACGTACGGTTTTGACTGTTTTCGGGATACCTGGCTGACTCCCACAGCTCTCTGCTTCGATGCTCCAGGACCAGACCTCGGAGAAGGCAAAAAGTACTTTCAGACTTCGAGGTAAGAAGAAGAAGAACGTCGTCTTTGCCGAGCCAACCTATGTCGACTACTCCGATTTTGATGACTACTCCTCGGAGGAGGAGGAGGAGGCTGGTGGACCTTTCGGCCCGCAACAGGATGGGAATGGAACCAAGGATGCTGCCGACAAGCAGCAGGAACAGGCCTCTGGCGAACAGGCCAAGGTTAAGGCCGAAGGCGCAATGGACGACGAATCGGCCAAGGTCGAACCTCTCAAGCCGCGGGGCCAGAAGGAGGCGGCTGCTGCCTCGGAGCCTTTGGGCGAATCGCCCGACGAGGCAGAAGTCAGGCGGAGCAGCGAGCAGTTCTTCGAGACCCGGGCGGAAGGACCAAGCCGGTCGAGGAACGGCACCGTCCGGAACACCGACTCTTTCTTTAAGGACGAAACGGTCGAGACCAAGAAGATCACGCTCACGCCTAACCTGCTGCGCGATGACAACCAGCCCCGGCCTTCCAGCGACTCGACCAAGGAGAGCAAGCGACCCAGTCTCGACAAGGTGGACAAGATGGAACGAGAGCTGCAGGCGGACAAGAAGGATGACAAGAAGAAGAAGGACAAGAAGCCAAGCGCCATCCGCAGCTTCTTCTCGCGTAAGGACAAGAAGAAAGCCAACGACGATGACGACGACTCCCTTGGCGGCAAGCGGTCTCTTGACGCTTCTCTTGACGGCGATGAGGAGGACGCCAGCATCGACAGAAATGCGCCTCAACGACAGCCGAGCAAGTTGCAAAAGGCCCAACCACGCGCAGAGCCCTCACCCACACGCAAAGCTGGGACCGCAGTTCAAAAGTCATCGACGCGGGAGCTCGCCGAGTACATCGCCTCGGAGGGACGGACGAACGATGTGTCCAACGTTCCGCCGTCCTCAATGCGCATCGTGCAAGAGAAGGAAACCATGGAAGCCTCCCGCGAGCGGTCACCAGAGCTTAACAGATCTGCGTCCCAACAGAAAGAGGAGAGGTCCGGGCTGTCCAAGATCAAGCTGTCCAGGTCGGCGAGCAACGACAAGCCCAACAAGGCGGATAAGCCGCAGAAGGTCGTCAAGGCCAAGTCACGCGTCGAGCTGGACGACTTCGACACTTCTGATGAAGACGTCACGACGACGGCGGAGCCTGTGCGCCAGCCCGAGCAGGCGCAGCAACAGAATCCCCAGCAACAGGCACCATCTGGTATCATGCAGAACGTGAACCCGTCGCGGCCGCAGTTGCCAGGCGCGTTCCCAGACAGCTACATGACGACTTCGAGCAACCAGTCGGACAAGACCATCACCGCAGCAGACCCGCAACCAGCCCAGCAAAACCCGGCTGCCGACAGGCTGTCCGAGTCACCGGTCCAAGTATCGCCCGTCACGTCTACGAACCCGCCGGCGCTCGTCGGCGACACGTCCAGCCAAGACGGCCACTCCAACTCGCCATCGCCGGAACTCGTCGAAGCAGAGGATGCTCAGCGCCACCGCGCTCAGGACTCGTCCGTGGCTGGCTCGACAACCACGGGCACAAGCCAAGCAAGCAGCACGTGGAACGACACCAAGCTCCGCGAATTCTTCGAAACCAGCAACGAAATCCGGGACATGCTCGTCGTCGTGTACGACAAGAGCGATGTTGCGCCGGCAGGACCAGACCACCCCGTTGCTGGTACGCTGTTCCGCGAGCAGAACGCCAAGCTCGCCGAGATCACCACAGTATGTCCCCTCCCAGCCATGTCATCTCTATCATCATCACTGACCCTTCTAGCAACTGGACAATATGCTGGGCGACTGGCTTGCCCGCAAGCAGAGGCTCCGAGGCACTGTATAGCGGCCTCCTCGACCTGCTTATTTGTCATGAACGACATGCCACGCACAACTCGATTCCATTTGTTCCAATGGCTTTCCCTGGCGTCCCGGTATCAGGCATGGGTGGATTACATGCTAGATGACGTTGCTTCCCGACCCTGGCGTGGCTCTGCCACGGCGCTTGTTGTTGTTTTTCGTTCCCACCTACGGAGCCGCGATGGACGCTGACATGAACCCTGAGCTCCATGCGTGCGGTATTCACCATTCTCATGCCCGACAAGACCAAACTATTGCCTTTTTTCTGCTTTCGTTTTTGAATTTGTTCCTCGTTTTCTTGCATGGAAGGGTTATTCACGCGGCCACGAACGACCACGGCGCGCGTTGGGCTGCTCGCTTCTTTTGCTTGCCCGGCCGGCCGGGACAGTTTCCGCTCTTGCTGTCCCGGGACTGGCGTGCTCATCCGAGGGCATTGCCCGGGAAGGGTCTTTTCCAAGGGAGGTTGCGGACTTCTCTTTTCTGTGCTGCATGGGTTGGAGAACGATGGGGTTTGATGGATATGTCCGAGGCTTTTCTGGGACATGTGAGACGGGAGAGGTACTGTGAGGATAGCTGTGATGTTCTGTCAATACGCCATTCTCTGATGACCAAGTGCTTGTTGGACCCTTTCTGTGTGAAGTGCGCGAGGGAAGGCTATGAATGATACGGTTGGAGTTACAGCAACGTTCGCCTCAAAACTCGGTGTTCGGGACTCTATGACTTGGCTGATTATGTGGGCGCGAACTATGTCCGCGCTGCCTGTTGTGTTCTCGACGAGGACATCTGGACTGTCGTTGAGGGGCAATGGCATCATCGTCAATGGCATTGTTCTGGGAAGCACATGCGCCCTTGAGAGGTTTCGGATCGGAGGCGCCGATAACCCAGATCTCGGAGCCAAGTCCCAGAAAGTCGCCGAGTCCTGAATAGTGACCGGATTCCTGAAGTCTGCCGGGTTTTATCAAGTTGCCGAGTTTCCAAGAAGTCACCGAAGATGGATCGCCTCGGCATTTGCTAAAGTCCATGAAGCGTAACCTTGAGATGAACCCTGGTCAGGCAGATCGTGGTGTGCCTGGATCAGGACTAGCGCATCTGCCGTTCAGAATGATTCATTCTGTAGCATCAAGCATTCGCCAATCAAAACACCTCTTCCACGACAAGTCCCCGCTCTCTCGATGCACAAATGCTCTAGCGCCCTGACTCACGTCCAATGGCCTGGCAGAAGGAGACATTGAACGAGCGGGCTGCATTCGTCTTCCGTGAGGGCCTCAATCGCGGGTAGAGAAGGGAGATGGGATGCATAGAGATGGAGTATATAACGATCAGAGAATGCGCCCTCAATTGATTCAAGTTCTACAATTCACATCACAAGTTCATATTTCGCAAGACTTGAAACACTTGCAACCGCCTTACACACTCAGCCTAAACAAGCACACGACCGACACCTTCGCATCGACCACCAACCCCACCTTCACAATGATAGGCGCCATAACAGCAACCAGCGGTGCAAGCAGCCCGGTTGACCACACAACACCAATTGAAACACCCCGGGAAGATCCCATCTTCAACCAAGAGCAATGCCTCTTCTGCAACAAGCTCTTCGGAACCTTCGAGGCAAATGTGGCCCACATGCAGACTGCACACGGCCTCTTCGTCCCCGATAGGAAGCGGCTCATCGTCGACCTCGAGACGCTATTCGCTTACCTCCACCTCGTCATCGTCGGACACAACGAATGCATCTGCTGCGGAACACAACGAAGCAGCACCCTCGCAGTACAACAACGTAAGCTCAATCTCGCCCGCCTTTGATCAACACGAGATGGCGGAACACGAGGATGGCTTATACTAACACGTGACAGACATGCTCAGCAAAGGCCATTGCAGGTTCGATATCGCCAGCGAGGATTCAGAGTATGCGGACTTTTACGACTCGTCCGGCTCCGAGGCGGAAAGCGGAGAGGAGGAGGAGGATGGTGACACAGAAAACGACGAATCCGTGCCGAGGAAGGGGAAGACGGAGAACCCAGCTGTGCAGGTGGACGAGCACTCACTACGACTACCCTCCGGCCGCATCATCTCCAATCGTTCCCAGCCGCAGACAAACCCACGACGACAATTGCTCAAACCGCGCTCTCACGCCAAACCGGACGTGCTGGAGGCGGGGTCCGGCAGCCCGGACACCGAGAGCCCGGCTCAATCAATTCCTCCGGCGACGGGCAAGGGCGGTCTCGCGCTGACGAGGGCCGAGAAGCAGGAGAACAAGTTCAACAAGCAGCTGGCCACGCTCAGGGCCAACGACGAGAGGAGCCTCGCGCACCTGCCCCTGCCGCAGCAGCGGGCGCTGCTCGCGACGCAGCAGAAGCAGGTCGAGAAGGCGAAGCGGATAGAGGAGAACTATCGCGGCCGGCTCGAGGGGCTCGGCAACAAGTTCCTCATGACGCACTTCGTCAAGGACGCTGCGGACAAGAGGACTCTGTGGAAGTAGATGCGGAGAGGAGGGAGGGCTGGGCCATTGCATGCCACGGGCGCGCACGCGCTGGCGCAGATTCATATCTTGTCCCTCGTAGCCCTTGAAAATGCAAGAATTCGGCCTGATTTGAGGTTCCTGATGCTCGGGGTGTCCCTGCATTCTTCTGTGCAACCAACTCTCCCAGGAAAGTGGGATGCCTCGTGGCAGGTAAACATTGCGATTCCCCGGGATCCATCGAGGGAAAGGGATGGTCCAGCCCACGGATCTGGTGCGTTTTGCCACATTGCTTCTTGTCGACTTGACTCGCATGACTGCTGCCAACCCGTCAAAAATATGACTAGTCGCGGGTTTGGTCCAGTTTCTCCGACATCATGCCACCTTCCGGCCGAGAAAACACGTTAGCATCGTCTGGCGTGTTGTACTAACCCAGCAGAGCGCTGGTCAACTGACCATGCCTTCCATTCCTTCCGCGACTCGGTTCATGACGACATGAAACGCTGTCAACATACCGCACGCTGCACAGTTTTGTTGTCTAAGACGGCTGGCCCGGACACGCTCTCGCCCCGTGCCCGTGGTTCCCGGGCCCGGGAGGCCCGGTACAAAAACCCAATGCAGGTTGGCACCAGATTTAAGATTGGCCATAACCTCTTCGACGTCATCCACTCACAGGACATGAGATTGAGAGGATGCCGAACCTGGGAACGGCCGGGTATCTCGATGGTGGTGTGTTGACAGCTGCAAGCACTCCCAGGTTAGGTTGTCAGGAGCTCGATGGGATCGATCCCTCGCTCCTCGGCAGTCCGTCGCTTTGGCAGCCCCTTTTCGAGACCAGCAAGACGGGACTCCCGCAACAGCCGAGATTGGGCTGTCAGACCCCGCAAGCTGAGTGGCCAGTTCGGTGTGATTGCCCCGGAATTGTCGGAAGGCCAGGATGCACAGGGGGCTTCAGGGGCAGGAAGAGGCCGCCAAGCGGCTCTCCAGGGGCCCAAACACCCACAGAGCCCATTTCTGGGCGCGCCGAGGCCCCTTGCCCTCCACTGTTGTCGGGCAGCGGACAACTCCACTGACGCGGGTCCGGTTCAATTTCCAGTGCTCGACTGCGGTGCGATGGGAGGCTCCCCTTCCCCACTTCCGCGTCTCCCGGTCGGTCGTGCCTTCCCTCATCTCTCGCGCACCAAGCACAAACCTCTCAATCGCGATCTCATTTTCTCTCCTTCTCTCCTTCTTCCTCCCTTCTTCCCCTAACCCTCCTCTGGCATATCGTCAGCCGCCCCTTCGTTCGACCGACCTGCCTGCTCGTACTCTGCCTTCTGTGGCATTGAGCATTCGACCTGCACGAACCTCGTTGGAAGCACCGGTGCGATTTAAGCCAGGGACTCACAAGGGGGCCAGCTGTTCCCAGGTGACGGAGCTCTCTCGGGTTCGTTATTGCCATCGACAAAAGTTCGACGCCCAGAAAAGCCTTTTCCCACGCCAGTCGAGTACTTGTACCTGACGGGCTGCCACCCAAGCGTCACCACTCATTTCGTCACTCCTTTCGACCCCGTCGGCCCCCCTTTCCCATTTGACAGCCCAACTCTGTCGAATCCAATCGAGCGACCGCACGACGACGCAACACCAACCGCGGATCCGCCGGGTGCTGCACTGCCTTGCAATACCACCTGGCTGCCGAATCCTGTTTCACGACAACAGACTCGCGACAATTATTGTGATCTTTTGGTCTCCGTTCAACCTCGACTTAAAGTCCTCATTGCGTACCTCGCGACTAATATTTGACTGCATCAGTAAGTGGGCACTTGTTAACGTGTTTGTGGCGGCGGTGAGGCGGCAACTATTCGATATCCGACTGGGCGACCGAGGGAGCGAGGCTGAGAGGCAAGAGGCCCAGTGTTGGCTCAAGGACGCCTTTGCAAGCCTCAACTGCGGTTTGCGACGAGTCTGAAGGGTGCCGCCAAAGAACCTGGATCGATTGCTGTGTGCTCTCAAGCTTCGACATACTAACGCTTCTTCACCTCTAGGCCATAATTGCACCGCGATAGATATTCTCCCTCGCATCAACTCGAACTCGCTGAGCAGTCGTACGTCGTCGTCACGCTCTATCAACCCATAGCCGGAATTATCAGCCGCTTGCGATGCCCCGAAAGATCTCTCTCCCTTTCACCTCCTCCTCCTCCATCAGCATGCCTCACTCCGACAAGGAAAGGCGGCCGTCGCGATCCGGCAACCGCCTCTCCAACCTCTTCTCCAGCTCTCCGAAGAACAAGGACCAGGGCGCGACGCCGAACGGCATCACCCCCTCGACCATGTCGCTTCCCTCTATTTCTCTCTCGACCGCGCAGGGAGAGCCCGACGGCGTGGACTCGCCCACGACCCTCTTCTCTCCCCCTTCGGCGGCTGAGGCTCTGAAGAAGAAGAAGGCCGACGCGCAGTTCGGTCCCCTGAACGACCCCAGCCATCTCTACGTCAGCATGCACCACGGCGAACCCCTGGAGCCGCCCATCATTGACGACCCGGCATACTACTACCTCATCACCACCTACATCAGCTACCTCTTCCTCATCTTGCTCGGCCACATCCGGGACTTCTTCGGCAAGCGCTTCGGCGACAAGAAGCACTACCAGGGTCTCAAGGCTCACAACGGCTACGCTCCCCTGACGGACGATTTCGACAACTTCTACACCCGAAGACTCAAGCTCCGCCTCGACGACTGCTTCGCCAGGCCTACTACGGGTGTCCCGGGTCGTTATATCAACGTTATGGACCGTCGTTCCGAGGACTTCAACCGCACCTACCACTATACCGGCACAACCACCGAGACCCTGAACATGAGCTCGTACAACTATCTCGGTTTCGCCCAATCCGAAGGCCCTTGCGCCGATGCCGTCGAGGAGTGCGTCAAGCGGTACGGCATGAGCTTCAGCAGCCCCAGGCAAGATGTCGGCACCTCTGACCTCGCTCTTGAGGTCGAGAAGGAGATTGCCGCCTTTGTCGGCAAGCCTGATGCCATGGTTTTCTCAATGGGATTCGTCACCAACGCCAGCTCCTTCCCTGCACTCGTCTCCAAGGGCTGCCTGATCATCTCCGACGAGCTAAACCACGCCTCCATCCGTGTTGGTGCCCGTCACTCCGGCGCCGTCATCCGCGCCTTCGACCACAACGACATGCGCGATCTGGAGAAGAAGCTCCGCGACGCCATCTCGCAAGGCCAGCCCCGCACTCACCGTCCCTGGAAGAAGATCCTCGTTGTTGTTGAGGGCCTCTACTCGATGGAGGGTACCATGTGCGACCTTCCCGGTATTCTCGCTCTCAAGGACAAGTACAAGTTCTACCTCTTCATCGACGAAGCGCACAGTGTTGGTGCCCTTGGACCTCGCGGCCGCGGCGTATGCGACTACTTCGGCATTGACCCCGCCCGCGTTGATATTCTCATGGGCACCCTGACCAAGTCCTTCGGCGCCAACGGTGGTTACGTCGCTGCCGAGAAGCACATCATCGACAAGCTCCGCAGCACAAACTCGGCTACCTGCTACGGCGAGTCCCCTACGCCTTGTGTCTTGATGCAGATCCTGTCCTCCCTCAAGATGATCACCGGCGATATCTGCCCCGGCCAGGGCGATGAGCGTCTGCAGCGCATTGCCTTCAACTCTCGCTACCTTCGTCTCGGACTCAAGCGCCTTGGTTTCATCGTCTACGGCCACGATGATTCGCCCATCATCCCCATCGTTCTGTACCACCCTGGAAAAATGCCCGCCTTCAGTCACGAGATGCTCAAGCGCAAGATTGCCGTCGTCATCGTAGGATACCCCGCCACACCTCTCATCTCCTCGCGCGCCCGCTTCTGTGTCTCTTCAGCCCACAACAAGGAGGACATGGACCGCGTTCTCCGCGCCTGCGAGGAAGTCGGTGACCTTCTTCAGCTGCGCTTCGCCACCGGCATTGCCGGCGGTGCTGAGCCTCTGCCCGAGGGCGTGACTCCCGAGACGGAGGCAGAATGGCGCAAGGCCAACGGTCTCGAGGGTGTTGTCAAGCCCCCCAACTGGAAGATGGAAGACATCATCGCACATGGTGTCAAGGACTCCAAGATGAAGCTGCGGTAACGGTTCAACCGCGACGGACACTTTTGAGTTTTTCAACAGGAGCGATCCACGGCGTTTCAGGGCACCTCATCACGCGGAGACTCCATTCGGGGCCCGCCATGTTTTTATCTGGGAAAGGCGCTCAACGGGAGACATCATTAATGGCAAAGGGGGAGTAATCCGCTTCCCGCCTGTGGGGGCAACCACGGCCGGAGCCACACTGTCGCTTATACAAACACGCCGCGCTTCTCAAGGAGCGCGGTCTCCGATTCTATACGGCGGCTACGCCTGTCTTTTTTAGTGTCGCAATCGCCTGCATGGCATTGTGCTGGAGTTGCCAGAGTCGAGGGAGAGGCAAGCCAACGGGACCTTGGGGCGCGGCGCCGCTGTTGAGACTATATATAAAACTAGAGAAAGACATGAACATACTGGCAGTTGCTACTGAATCGTCTCGTATTGTCAGTGATCTCCATTGTCGCAGTTGCCCATGTCAAGCTCACGTGTGCGATATGATCATTTCAGTCTCATGAATGGTACGCCTGAGAGAGCTCGTCACGTCGTAATTTATTCAATGAAGCTGGTAGAAACTGCTACAACACTTGAAAAAGCCATTCTGATACAGAAGGGAACGCCGGCCCGAAACAGCAAGGTATTCGCTCTCGAAACTTTCAATCTCCGCCACCCCTGCGTGGAGGGGGGCGCCTACAGCTTGGTGAAGACGGTGGCGACGCTGCCGCTCATGTCGACGAGCGTGCTCTTGTTGCGGACCCAGGCCTCGATGCCCTTGTGGCCGTTCTCGACGCCGACGCCGCTCTGCTTCCAGCCGCCGACCGCCATCTCGGCGGGCGACTCGCCCCAGGTGTTGACCCAGGTGATGCCTGCCTCGAGGCGCGCGATGACGGAGTGGCAGGTGTTGATGTCTGAGCCGACGACGCCGGCGGCGAGGCCCATGTCGGTTGCGTTGGCGCGGCGGACGGCCTCGTCGACGGTGTCGTAGTAGAGGACGCACATGACGGGGCCGAAGATCTCGTCGGTGGCGACGGCCATGTCGTCGCGGCAGTCGGAGAAGACGGTGGGGCGGACCCAGAAGCCGTCGCGGACGGCGGCGGGGAGGTTCTCGGGGACGCCGGGCCCGCCGTGGAGGAGGGTCGCGCGGTCCGACTCGATGCCGCGGCGGATGTAGTCGGCGACCTTGTCGCGGTGGGTGGCGGAGGAGAGGGGCCCGAAGTTTGTGTTGGGGTCGAAGAGGTCACCGGGGCGGATGTAGGCCATCTTCTGGGCGAGGACGCGCTCAAAGTCGCCCTTGAGGGCGCGGGGCACGAAGACGCGCGTGCCGTTGGTGCAGACCTGGCCCGTGGAGAAGAAGTTGGCCAGCATGGCCACGTCGACGGCCTTGTCGGCGTCGGCGTCGGGGAGCACGACGAGGGGGCTCTTGCCGCCGAGCTCCATGGTCACGTACTTCATGCCGCCGCTGGCGGAGCCCGCGACCTTCTTGCCCGTGCTGACCTGGCCGGTGAAGCTGACCTTGGCGATGGCGGGGTGCGCCGTGAGGGCGGCGCCGACGTCGCCCGCGCCGTAGACGACGTTGAAGACGCCGTCCGGCACGCCAGCCTCGGTGAAGATCGAGGCAAGGGTCTCGGCGTGGAGCGGGGTGAACTCAGAGGGCTTGTAGACGAGGGTGTTGCCGGCGGCCAGGGCCGGGGCGGACTTCCAGAGAGCGATCTGGATGGGGTAGTTCCAGGCGCCGATGGCGGCGCAGACGCCGAGGGGCTCCTTGGCCGTGTAGACCATGGCGGAAGGCCTTAAGCGGAAGGCCTCGCCATTGAGGCCGCCGGAGGCGATGTGGTTGGAGTAGAACTCGAGGACGTCGGCGCCGGTGACGACGTCGACGGTGGACGTCTCGGAGAATGGCTTGCCAGTGTCGAGAGTCTCCACGCGGGCGATGTCGTCGTTGCGCTCACGGAGCAGAGCGACGGCCCGGAGAAGGATGCGGGAGCGCTCGATGGGTGGTGTCGCGGCCCATGACGGGAAGGCGGATTGCGCGGACTTTATGGCGGCGGCGATCTGCGACTTTGAAGACGAGTGAACGGCGGCGATGGGCTTGGAGGTCGAGGGGTCGATGGTCGCGATGGAGCCTGGCGAGTCTGACGAGGGCTGAGGCTTGCCCGCGTAGAACGTGTGCCGGTCTGTCTGGGCCATGGTGGGCAAAGTGGTAATGGGAATAGCTCGAGGGTTATGGGCTATCCTGCTGTGAATCTGACAGATCAATCAGGTTGAGTAACAGAGCTAACAATGAGGACGTGCTAGATGTTCCGGATGGGATCTTGTGAAAATAGATGTCTGGCCCGAAGAAGATTCACATCAATCGCAGCTCGAGAAGGGCTGAGAGTAGCTTGACCAAGATGTGCTCAGCAATACCTGTCAGATAAGATAACGAGCAGAAAAGAACCAAGGTCCTGTAAGCCAAGGGATCGGCAAGCTTCTGGAAAAGTTCGTCGTCCCACTTGATCTTGATGGGTGCAGCTGGTCGACGTGCTGCTGGTGATCAAATGGATGGTCGTTGGCAAATGCCGGTCGATGTATGAATCGCGCCGGCCCCGGGGCCATTACCTAAAACAGGCCCCGCTACAAGGAGGCTGCTAGGGGCCTGTCCCCTGTAAAATTCCGCAGTAACATGGCACCACGTTAGCGGGCGGCATTTCTGATACTGCGTTTAGGCCATGAGTCGTTAAACCCAAAACGGACGTTCGGCGGCATAACGTGCAGCTGAGCCCCTCATGACGTACCTTGGCTTTTGATGCCGGCCCGGGGCTTCAGCCTCGAGGGGAGGTTGGGCGGGGAGACCATTCATAAGCTGAGCTGTTAGAGTCGGAGGATAATGTGCATCAGACTCTTTCCAAAGCGAGTGTATCCCAGTCGCGAGAAGTCGACCATATCCAAAAGCACAGGGACACTTGACGTGCCCTGCACTTGCGTCGCTGTACCGCCTCCTCCCTATCACAGGCGGGCCCCGATGCCGTAGATGGTGCTGTAGTGGGGGCATGACGTCGAGCAGCTGCAGGAACTGACAGCGGGAGAACCAAATTCTGCCGCTCCTGCCTCGAGATTTCGGCGGGGAAGCCTAGGGAAGCATGCACAATGGTTGGCTGTTCCTTCCTCTCCAACACCCTTCGACCATGAATGTTCGGAGTTGCCGGCACCCAAACGTACGACCAACGGATCCTACACCCTCCTCCACATCATGTACACACTACGGGTGCTTTCGCTCGTCGTCCCTGACTGAGACCCGCCAGTCAATCGCTTTTGAATTTTCTTCAGGGTCTTTCTGAGCTGTGCCGATCAGTCCATGCACACTTATCGCCTACGGCCTAGGTGCCGGACGGGGACTTGATCGTGTTACCCACAGACGACTCGAGATGTGCAAACCACCATATTTCATCAGGCGTGATACAAGCCTATTCCTCTCGATAGGAACCCTTGTCATTCCATCGATGCCACCGGTCTCCGAAGTTCAAGCAAGGCAGGGAACGCGGCGGCCAGGGCGGCGTCATTGACTTCAGGCGCACGAGTCAAGCCATCACGCCGCCCCTCTCCAAACGGGCTGCAGACCATGCTGTTTTCACCGCCTTGCGCCGCAATCGACAAATAGCGGACTGCCATGCGTAGCTCGGCCTTGCGACGCTGGTCTCGTGCTAAGTGTGGGACCGTCGATGCACCCGAACCCCCGGTTCACTCTTTCGATAGCAGCTCTGACGAATCCCGCCTCGCCATTTTCCAACTGAGATCCCGTCCGGGCGGAGGTCGTCTCTCTTGTGCTCGGCACCCTCTCGGAATCCTCATTCGACCCTGGCCGGTGCTGACCGGACACGGCCTGGGGCGCATGCTGATTAGGTACGACTATTTTTTCACTCGTGTGGACGACAAGTCCCTTGGGGAGCTCGAGCTGCCAGCTTTCCCTGCCATTGAATAAAAGCCTGAGTAGCGCCCATCAGCTGAACAACCCTCCTTTCGTCAATCTACTCGTCGCTTCTCCATACGTCCTCTTGAGCTCCAGTACAGCCAAGAGTCCTGTCTTTGATCCACTGTTGATCCCGGTGACCCTCTCCTCCACTTGAGCTCTCTCTCGTACAAGCTTGAAGACCAGGTGACCGACCTCTCAATCTGGATTCGAGTCGCTCTACCGCTCTCATCGCAACAGACTCGTAGAGCTTCTTGCCTCACAAAATCGTCAACATGGCAACTACCAACCAGCTCCCTGCGTCCGACGTCGCCAAGTACGACTATGTCGTCGTTGGTGGTGGCACTGCCGGCTGCGTCATCGCCGCCAGGCTGGCCGAGTACCTCCCTCGCAAGAGGGTTCTCCTCATCGAGGCTGGTCCCAGCGACTTCATGGATGACCGCGTCCTCGACCTCAAGAAGTGGCTTGCCCTTCTCGGTGGCGAGCTCGACTACGACTACGGCACCACTGAGCAGCCCATGGGTAAGTGACAATCCGCTCGCCATGGTTACAGCTTTGTACGGCTCGCTGATTGTACGATACAGGCAACTCGCACATCCGTCACTCTCGCGCCAAGGTCCTCGGAGGCTGCTCCTCCCACAACACCCTCATCTCCTTCCGCCCCTTCCAGCACGATCTCGACATCTGGCAGTCCCTCGGTGCCAAGGGGTGGACCTTCCCTCTCTTCATGCGCGTTCTCGACCGTCTCCGCAACACGGTCCAGCCCGTGCATGACCGCCACCGCAACCAGCTTTGCAAGGACTGGATCAAGTCTTGCTCTGATGCCATGAACATCCCCGTCATCGACGACTTCAACCGTGACATCAAGGAAGACGGCGCTCTCACCCAGGGCGTCGGCTTCTTCAACGTCTCCTACAACCCCGACGATGGCCGCCGGTCCTCGGCCTCCGTCGCCTACATCCACCCCATCCTCCGTGGTGATGAGAAGCGCCCCAACCTGACCGTTCTCACCAACGCCTGGGTGTCCCGCATCAACGTGTCGGGCGACTCCGTCACTGGTGTCAACGTGACCCTGCAGGACGGCACCAAGCACACTCTGACCTCCAAGGCCGAGACCATTCTCTGCGCCGGCGCTGTCGACACCCCCCGTCTGATGCTTCACTCTGGCCTCGGCCCCGCTTCTCAGCTGCAATCTCTCGGCATCCCTGTTGTTCGCGACATCCCCGGTGTTGGCGAGAACCTGCAGGACCACCCTGAATCCATCATCATGTGGGAGCTCAACAAGCCCGTTCCCGCCAACCAGACCACCATGGACTCCGATGCCGGTATCTTCCTTCGTCGCGAGGCTCCCGGCGCCGGATCGTCCGTGTCCGCCGCCAACCCCCAGGGCATCGACGAGGGCAAGATTGCCGATGTCATGATGCACTGCTACCAGATTCCCTTCACGCTCAACACGGGCCGTCTCGGCTACGAAGAGGTCAAGGATGGCTATGCTTTCTGCATGACCCCCAACATTCCCCGTCCCCGCTCGCGCGGCCGCATCTACCTCACCTCGGCCGACCCCTCCGTCAAGCCTGCTCTCGACTTCCGCTACTTCACCGACCCCGAGGGCTACGATGCCGCCACCCTAGTGTACGGCATGAAGGCCGCCCGCAAGATCGCCCAGCAGGCCCCCTTCAAGGATTGGATCAAGCGCGAGGTTGCCCCCGGCCCCAACGTACAGACCGACGAGGAGCTGTCCCTGTACGCCCGTCGCGCTGCCCACACCGTGTACCATCCCTGCGGTACCACCAGAATGGGCGACGTCTCCAAGGACGGCATGGCCGTCGTCGACGAGCGTCTCCGCCTGCGCGGCCTGCGTGGCGTCCGTATCGCCGACGCCGGTGTCTTCCCTACCATCCCCTCTATCAACCCTATGCTGAGCGTTCTTGGCGTCGGCGAGCGCTGCGCTGAGATGATCATCGAGGAGGCCGAGGCCCTCGAGGTCCAGAAGGCCCAGGCCAGGCTGTAAGCACGTCAAAGATTTTTGTGCCGCCGTGGCCCATGTATGTTTGTTCGCGAAGATTTGAGCCTTGCTGCATCGACGGTCAGGCTGGTGGATTATTGTCCCAGTCCGCAGGCATCACGATGAAGTATGTCATGTTGCGGGAATATGTGTGAGCGAGTACCGAAAACCGCCCTTCGAGGCCGGATACGTTTTACGAATTAGGAGTCAACGCTTGGCCAATGGGTTTTGTACATACCCTATTTCTGGAGTACTGTGTTTGGTATATAGTCTGGCCCAAGAATGCAGAAACAGTGTATAAGCTGTATCTTCCATGTCTCGATTCCTGATGCCCATCCCCGTGAGCAATAGCCTGGCCCCGATAGTCCGCCACCGGCTGGACGCACGAGAACTTCATGTGGCTGCGATGCTCCGGACCGAGCGAGCTGCTAGAGGCGTTATGGGCGAAGACGCCAGCGACGCCGTTTCGCCACTCGCGACATGGCTTAACGCCTCACGCCTTTGATATAGCAGCCGTGATCCCACGTTCCCGACGAGTGTTCCTATGACTAAATGTGGCGTCGCGTGGGCTGTAACGAGAGCGCAGACATGGCGCTCGTGGTGTCTTAGACACAGTGACCCGAGAGGCTCTGCACCTCGATAATGTACACGCGAGACATCCTCCGTGGCTTTCGGCGAGATTTTAAGGGAGCACGCGGCCACGGCCTGTTCGAGAACTGCGAGCGAGACATTCTCGGAGAGAACAACCAACGGCTCGTGGCATTTTCACACGCCGAGGTCTCTGCCTCGCCTATTCCTGTGGATGTCTGTCGGCCCGCGCGGTTGCCATGGGCCTGGGCGGCGTAGTGTTCGGCCGAGTCACCGGTGAGTGGCACGCGGCATTCTTCTAGAACCCGGCTACTACGCCGGCGAGCGGCGCGAGTGCATGTCGGGCATGCTCGTGCGGCGAGCTAGAGCGGCGCCGGTGCCGTTCAATGTCGGTGATCGGGTGTTAGTGGACGATGGACCGCCTGGGGAGTTAAGCTTGGCGGCCCGTGAGGCACGAGGAAAACGGTACGCCCCCACGTGGACGCGCAAGCAGTCAGTCGATGTGGCTGTAGACGCTTTTGCATTTTCCTGGGTGGCTGCTTCGTCAGTCAGGTGAAGTGGCTGGGAGGGTTACAGTGGACGGACGGATAACGACATTGGGATGAACCTGCGATGTGACCTCACGGGGAACAGTCGGGCTAGGGTTTGAGGACCGATGCAGATGACGGGACGACAAAGCCAGTTGGATCAGTCAAAGCCTACAATCCAGAGCGATGGATTTGTGAGATGTCAGGACAGGTTTCGAGATAACAAATCATCCGGTGGCGTTTTGTGTGGTCTGAAGGAGATGGACATGGCGAGTCAAGGACTTCGAGCCGATGAGCACGTGCCTGCTGTACGTGCCCGCGAGAGACGCAGAAAGGGGCTTGGCCGGTTAAGAAATATCTCCTGTCATGTTCCGAAGCACACAGACACGCGGGTGGTTGACCACAAGACGCCTGCTGACGCCCCTACCGGACAGCCGGCAAGGTCGGCCTGAAACCTCGACGGTGGGAGGCGGGGGAGTGGGGGACGGTGGCCACACAGATACGAGCCCGACCACGAAGTTTCAAGCAACGTCAGATCACCGAGTCCCAGGACGGTGAGACTACCTCGAGGGATCAGCGCAGTCATATTGGTCGACGTCTGGGAGTGCCCTTTTGTCTGGATTGACTAGCAGGTGCCCTTGTCAACCACGCGGTGCGCTGGTCCACGCGCTTGTCTGCGGCAGTCGAGGAACACGCTCAGCATCTAGCATGGCGATCTGGGTAAGTCAGGCAAGTCTAGATGCAACTTCAGCCGGGAGCTCCTTGTTTCTCAGCAAGGATGTGAGCGATTGATCGATTTGTTTGGTCGGCGAGCTGCCAATGACGGCGCGAGCATAAGGGATTGGCTGGAGATCGTTGAGCTAGCCAGCAACTGGCTTCGAGTCGCATCCAAGGTCATCCATGGAGGAACGTCCAAGATCGGCCGACGGGTTCCAAGGGCCTGCTCGAAACAGTACAGGAACCAACGGGGAACATCGGATAACATGGTGGTGGGCGTGCGTGGCTGAGCTGAGCCCGTTCAGGGAGACTGCATGTTACCAAGACGAGAGCAGCGAGAGCCATGGCATCACTGAAGGGCAGGCCGCTCGTTGATGACAGGGGTTCGAGTGTTTTGTCTTGGACTCGTCAAGCTCGTATTCCGTCGGCCTCCGATCATCCTGCGCTGCTGGTCCGCTAAAGGACGAAGATCGTTGCATGTCAATATAAAGCTTGTGAGAAACAGGGGCAGGAGTGGCGAGAGCAGAATGAGAATGAACATATTAATACATAGGCCCCTATATGCCGATATGAGGATGGGAAGATGTTTGTGTCGTGGGATGGAGCCGAGGAGGAGACGAGATGGAAATTGGATATGGGAGACAGGGGGAAAGTGAGCCTCTCCTTGGCTGGTCAACGCTAGGACGCTTCGGGCGGGTCACCGCAAAGGAGCAACTGAGCTTGCGACTGTCCTTCCAAATGGGCACGGCACAGAATGAGCAGGAGGCTTCCAACGCGCCTTCCCTGGACACTGTCGCGCCACGCATTGGTCCCGTTCGACGTAGGTATGGGAAAGAGCCATCGTCAACACTGAGTGGCTGCCGGGTAAGCGAGCGGCTACCTACGCTACAGAAGGAGCGAAGCAGCCAAACGCGGCCAGCACCCTGCTAGCAGCCCCTGCTAGGGGATGGTGCTAGGGGGTAGTGTGGTCTGTGCGTGAGGTGCCCGCTGCTGGGGCACAAGCGACGCGACCCGACTGGGTTGCTCTCCCAGCCTGCCACGGAGGCGTCTAGGCACCTCAGGCGGGGCATCACTGTCCGCCTGCGAGTGACTAAGCCATCCCCTGCCTCGTCAATCCCTTTTTCGCCTGCTGGAGAGAGGAGAAAGGCACCACCGAAACAACCTGGACAAGACAGCCCGACAGACAGATAGACGCCCCCGTTCCTTCCACAGCAAGTTGTCCCATCGCTGTCCCGGCCCGTTCCTACGGCGACATTGCAAGACTATATTTCGCGACTTGCCCATCGTTGAAGCTCTCGTCTCGTTTCTTCCGACGCTGATGCCTCCGCGCCCTCAGTCTTGAGCATCGGCACAATCGAGTACCCCGTTCCGACTGGCCGCTCCTCGATCGACACCCCGATTGCTTTCTCGCCCAATCCGACAACAACGCAGGGCTTCCTTCCGGTCGATCACAGTATCAGCTCTTCGAGCTCTGCCGTACGCTTTGATCTGCACCTGTTCTGGCGGCCGACTTTGCTCTCCGTAGCTTAATCTCCTGCCAATCTGCCAGCGGGCCCCTCTCCTCACCAACCCCCGTAACCAACGGCAAACCTTCATCGTGGCGGCTCTCAACTCTTCTAGCTATCGAACGATGAACTTCGACTCGGGCACCGCCTATGCCGAGTCGGACGCCGACGACGAGTACGAAGAACGCAGCGTCGCTGCCAGCTCGCCAGTCCTACGCAATGATCACGAGCTCTCGCCGATCGACTCTGGGATCCCGTCTTCCAACGAGCACACACCAACCACCTACGGACACCGTAGCAGTGCCGACAGGCTACCTGAGACCATCATATCGGAGTGGACAGCTGATGAGTGCGCCGACTTCATCAGTACAATAGGCCTGGACGAATATGCCGACCTCTTCATAGGTTTGTTGCCTTACGTGTCGACCAATCAGTGTTTCAATCTAACCTGAGATCAACGCAGAGAACGAAATTGTTGGCGAGGCACTCGTAGCTTTGTTACACGATGATCTCAAGTCCATGGGCATCGCCAGTGTCGGTCACCGTTTGACCATCTTGAAGAGCGTTTACGAAGTGAAAAAGGCGCAAGACGTGCCTCTGGAGAGTGACCACTACGTGCCTCTATGTAAGACAGCCACTTCTCATCTGCGTCGAGTTCAGCAGCTAACACGACCCCCTTTGTAGCCGCGGAGGCCGAGGCACAACATGCCACAGCGACTCTCAAAGATATCAAGCACCTAGTCGAACAGCTTCGCCTACGAGACGAACGTGTCAGCATGGTCGAACAAGAACTCCGGCGGCTGAGTGAGGATTTTAGGCGGTTACGAGAGGACATGCTGCCGGCTTTGCGCCTGGCGAAAGAAAGCACACAACCTCTACCGAACGTCAGCAACAGCTCTACGCCCAACTTTAGCTACGAAGCGACTATTTCGCCTCCTGCGCCCACATCTTCGAACCAATCACCCGGCCTAATGAGGCAATATTCGACCAAGAAGATCATGCTGGGCCCCCCGAAGAACCCGTCTCCGTCGCATCTACAAACTGCGCACGAGAGATCGATTGCCGAACAAACACTGGACCCTTCGAGTGCCGCCGAGAGGGCCGTGCTATCTTCCTCCCACCTGGCGGCGATGAACGGCTCTGGTCCCAATGCCACCTCACCAATCTACAGCCAGTCCCCCCACATCCCATCTCCCACATCGCCACAAGCTCTTGGAACAACTCTTGGCTCGCGATCCTACCGTTCCGAAGCGCCAACCCCGTCTTCGAGAAGCACTTTCGCCGAGAGCGACTACGGCCACAAAGGCCGCGAACAGCCCGTCTCTGTACCTCGACGAGGCCAGACGCCAGCACCAGACACGCCAGGAGCAAGCAATGCGTCAGTCGAAATTTTCAAATCGTTTCGCGTCAGCATGGACGACCCCTGCTACAAGGTCCTCCCTGCGGCACTCAAGAAGTATCAGATCAACGCGCCATGGGATCAGTATGCCCTATATATCGTCTATGGAGATCAAGAACGGTGTCTGGGACTTGAGGAAAAACCTCTCATCTTGTTCAAGCAGCTCGACAAGGAAGGAAAGAAGCCAATGTTCATGCTGCGCAAGACGACCAATGCCCATGCTGACGGCACAGGCGATGTTCCGGGCAGCGCAGGACTTGGTTCAGGGTCAGCCAGAGGACCTGGCACACCATATGACCCGCCTGGCGGTATCATCTAGAGCGCGATGTTCTGCAAACCCCACGGCACTCCAGGGAGGCCCCTGTTTTGCATTCAAGCGGAGCTTTGTTTTATCTACACTTTGATTTAGTTCACCAGCAGCAGCCTGTGGAATTATGAGAGCATGCGGGAGTTGGATGGGCGGCAATTGCATAGCGACTGCGTTCAGCGCAAAGATTTTGCGATCAGGCCCGCGCTCGCGCCGGACCGATGGATAGGGAACCAGGGAACGGAGGTTGGAAACTTGTGCCAACAAGGTCGGAGCTCGTGTAGGGATACTGGTCTGAGTACGCATCCTCGTGCCGCGGCCCATATTCGGCCTTGCGGTTGGATCTGACTGATGGGTTGGTGGTATTGCAACGGCCGCCACCGGCCATCAGTACCTTTTCGCTTCTTGATACACAATATTGAACACACACGTTCGCCGCGACCCTTTGCGTGACTTTTTGATTGGATTTTCCGCTCGCTCCAACGATGGGATGTTGTATGCTGAGAAGCAATCTGCATGTGGGCTTCCGGGCATGAGGTCTAGATTAAGGTAGCCTGGACAGTCCGATCCACAATGATCGCACCCGTTCATCTGCAACCTGAGTCGCGACAGAGGACGAACGCTGCCAGAAAGGCCGCAAAGGCCCGGGGTGTTGCGAGTCGTGAGCACCGGCCGACTGGACCCCGGGGCGGGTTCAGGATCATGGCCAGCTATCTGTGTGTTTGATATAGATTGAGTGCAAGGGTGACCCGACATGTGAAAGAAATAGGCGGTCCGAACTCTTGACGGACGGGCTAGACCATGGTCGCAGTGAAGGGCACGGCGGGGAGTGGTGATTTCCCGGGTGGTGCCGTGCGGCGGGTGCTGGGGTGATGCTTGGAGTTGGAGGGGCGAGCCGGGGGAGGGGATCGATCTGTCGGTGACGACGAGGCACGTGGTGGAGGCATTTCGAGAGCGGCTCCAGGAGATAAAGACAAGTGGCACCTTCGGCCATGTTTTCAGGTTTCTGGTATCCAGGTCGATATGTGGCAGCTGGGGAGTCAGTGTTTGTTAGTGGGTAATGGCTAGGCCTGAAGTTGGATTCAGGCGGTCCGATGACACACGCTTGTACTATAAGGCTGCAAGTCCCCTCCTTTCACTGCAGTTTCACATAGCATTTCATGGCATAATGGCGAGTCATTCGACAGTTGAGTGAAATTCCGTAGTTCAGGCGCTGATGCTGGAGGTGAGGGAAAGCTGGCGTAGCGGGCTCCGCCTTGTGCATGAGGTGAATGGACATTGCTGTTGCGGTGCCAGCCTTGCCTCATCAATGGGGCAAAGACCTTGAGCAATCCAGGAGTGTCGGCAACTCGCGACTCTTCTTGCCTGAACATATGCGTTCTACAGAGACGCAAGTTGGCACAACGGCACCTAATGGCCCTGTTGAAGCAACCTTTACTTGGTGACATGTGAGTTTAGAATTAAGTGTTAAGCATCTATCCAGGCAATATAGGGTGGGCTGGACTAAGCCACTATGACAGAGTCTACACCCGCCCGGTTTAATAAAAAGGAGAGTGACGCCAACAATGAACCACATTGAGAACTAGCTAGATTGATCAATAGCCAGACCGAGAGAAAGGCAAGTGAGCCTGATCCTTGACCAGGGTAGCAGAGGTATTACAAAATACTTGATACAATAGCGTAGGCAAGTATCACTTTTTGTAGATACATGACGGGTTTTGAAAAGGTAAGAAAGCCTATGACATGTCATTTTCAGGTGGGTAGATATCCATCCGAGTTTATATGTAATGGGTTGTCTTGCGACCTTCATCCGAGTCAAAATACAGCAAAGACAGCCTACATAGCCGCCACAAGAAGCCCCAAGGCGCCGAAAAGTCCCCCATTGACCCAGACACGTGCTCCACCAGCTTGAACAGGATAGTCGTCGTTATGGTCGTCCTCTTGTCCATGGATATCCGAAGTGGCCCTCGGCGGCTCGGACGTCTCAGTAGGGATCGCGTCATGCGCCACGGCGTAACCAGCCGAGGTTAAAGACTCGATGGCGTCAACGGGGAAAGTGAGAGTCTGTGTGACAACTTCGCCCTCGCCGCCGCACGAGGAACATGCAACAGCGGCGTGAGTGAAGCCCGGCGGGAGGCCTGTCTCTTCAGGACCACGGCAAGGAGCCTCGGTGCAAGTCTCGGTGACAGTATAGGCATGCGGGCACAGGCCCTCGGAGCACCATTGGTCGTAGGTCACCGTGTAGCATTGCTCATATTTTCTGTTGTCGTTCTTGATGACGGTGACGGTGGGCAGAATGGTGGTCGTCTCGCAGTCGTCTGGATCGATGCCATGTTGATCATGACCGTGATAGGCAGCTGCGTGAACGGCGGCCCCGAGGAACAGGGGGAGATAAAATGATGACCTCATGTTAAGAGATAGAGAGTGACTGCCGACTCAAAGGTACGGTGAATAGAAGAGAAGATTGTGCTGTTGATGTCGAGACGCTAAGGAGTGAAGCGATACAGGCGAAGAGGGACGAGTTCCAAGGTCTCCTTCACCGCATTCAATTTATACATGAAGCCACTGTTGAATGATTACAGAGTCACTCGAGAGAGGTTGCCTTTCAAAGATAGGTCTCGTTAAGGCATGTGCCTCATTTACTGAGGAAGGCAAGTCGCGATCCCGATAAGTCAGTAAATCTGAAAACATTTCACAACATGTTGGCTATCTCAAAACACTGCTTCGGGCCCTCGGCACATCAAGCAGCTCCCAGACAGGACTTGGTCTCAGGAGCACCTTGATCAAAACAATACAGACGTGACTGACGGAATATACGTCTACGAATCGATGGAATTTGTTGAAGAGTCCGGTATCTTGGCCAGGCGGAGACGTCCATGTCTCGAGTAAGTAGTCTGTCCAAAGTCCCTCCGAGTATCGTGAACTTCTTGGTCTCACCCGTAATTCCTAGCGTCCGTTAAGGGTCCCCTTCCCGCCTATCCCGAGACCCGGAGTTCCGGAGCCATGTGTCTCGAACCGCCCCCACACAGCAGATCCTCACGCTGCAGACACGATTCCCTGCCATGCCTACTACTTCCAAGTCACATATCTGCACCCGAAACGAGGCCATCTCAACTTACTCATGAACCCGTTGTGTTGTGGATTGCGTGATAAAGTCCAAGGGACTAGATCATCTCGGCACACTCGTAGCCGTGTTGAGATATGCATCGTGATTAAGATGTAGGAACTCACCAGCTCACCAGGTGCTCTTTCTGTGTAATAAATATCGCAATTGTTTGCCCATCTTGCCGAGGATTTCAGACATTCATTCCCATTACTCCTCCAGGTTTGGCCGCTACTTTTTTGACCATGTATGCGCCGTCGCTGGCCCAGTGTCTTTCGGCCGCAAGCCTTTGGGCGCTTGTGCGTTCCGATACACTCGAAACATGTTACTACGGAATCCGCGTGGTGGCTCTCCAGCCCGTGGAGATCATTGATCGTGGAGTGACTTCAACGACGACAATTACCAGGTCAGATTTTGAAAGATATCGTCTGCTGAAAGGGTCCACGTTGCTGATTTCGTCACAGAACTTACACAGTTCCTCCGCTCCCAGGGGTCACTTCCATTATTAGTCTTCCACCAAGCGGAATAATCACCACCACTGTGGCCGGTGATGAGCCAGGCACGGAGACCATTCCGCCGTCCCCCGGCTGTACGGACTGCACTTCGACGATCCGGATCACGACAGTACCTTCGGATCCTGCTATTATTACCACCAGTGTTCCTGGCTTGACTCCGGGCACCGAAACTATTCCTCCTCCTCCTGATTGTACTTTGGATTGCACCAGCACCGTCAGAGTCACCACGGTTCCCTCAGTTCCCAGCCTTGTTACAACGACTGTCCCTGGTATTATTCCAGGCACTGAGACTATTTCCCCTCCCTCTGACTGTACTTCGGACTGCACCTCTACGGTGCGGATCACTACAGTACCCTCGGTTCCTGGCCTTCTCACAACGACTGTCCCTGGCATTACTCCAGGCACTGAGACTATCCCCCCTCCCGCTGGCTGTACTTCGGACTGCACCTCTACGGTGCGGATTACTACAGTGCCCTTGGTTCCCGGCCTTATTACGACTACTGTCCCTGGCACTGTTCCTGGAACTGAGACTATTCCGCCCACCTCTGGCTGCACTGCTGGCTGTACGTCGACTATCCGAGTAACCACGGTCCCCTCGGTCCCCGGTCTAATCACGACGACTGTCCCTGGAACCGTCCCCGGAACTGAAACTGTCCCTCCGACATCTGGCTGTACCTCGGACTGTACTTCAACCGTCCGGATCACAACAGTTCCCCCGGTCTCTACTGAAATTACCACAACTGTCCCCGGCACTGTTCCCGGAACCGAGACTATCCCTCCTACCCCTGGCTGCACAGACTGCACCGCCATTGTCAGGATCACCACCGTGCCCTCGCCTACGCCGTCTCCTGAACCCCCCTCGCCCCCTCCAGGCGCCTGTTTCTTCCCTCCTGGATCGTGTGACCCCTCAAGCCTGTCCCTCAACCTCTATGAGAACTCGGACCAGGTTGACGATGGCTACGCGGTCTCAAACGGCCAGTCCGGCGTCGGGCCGGACTACTACCTAGACCAGCAGCCGATCGACCAAGGGAGCACACAGTCACTGGCAGTCCCCGGGGGTGACAACGCAGACGCGACCGGGGAGTCTTTCGTCCCCCAGCCCCCCGGGTCCCCGGCCATCTTCAACTCCTTCCCCGGCCTGACCAAGTCGTACGGCGGCATGACCTTCGACGCCAACGTCTTCACCATCGTCTTCACGGGCTACTTCGTCCCGGAGACGACCGGCACACACACGTTCTGCGTCAACTTCGCCGACAACCGGAACCCGCTCTACATCGGCTCGGACGCGGCCTTCCCCTGCGGAGATGCCTCGAACGGCGCGACCCCACGCGGCGCCACGCCTCGAGCCGACTACTGGTTCGCGCGGGAGAGCGAGGCGCAGTGCGCGGATGTCGAGATGGTTGCTGGGTTTCACTACCCGCTGCGTCAGGTCTATGGCAACTGGGGGACGCCTTCTTCTCTCGCTGTCACTGTCCAGGGGCCCGGCGAAGATGCTACAAGTGACGTGACTGGGCGCGTGTCCAACGCGGACTGCACGTTGGCTTGAACCTCGAGAAGTCAATGAGGCATTAGGAAGGGATGGAATGGCTTCTGAGTTGACAGCATTGATGAACTTTGTGCGTCGAATGCTAGGTGTTTGCTCTGGAAGCTTGTCAAGCTCTCAGACTCTGGCTTACTGTATCTATCATTTCACGTGTTCATAAATAAATCTGCCTTTGAAACATCTGTGATGATCAGTTTATTTTCAAGCGCATGGTGATCATACTTCTGTTGATTCATGCGGTGGTGGCTGCCCCCAAACCTCCTGCAGCTCTGACAGAAAGGCGTCCGCGACAACAAATTGTCGTTTAACCTTGACAAGCAGGTCGACCACAGTCGCTCTCTGTCGAGTAGACTTCGCTCGGGCACCGGCCACCCTCAGCGGGAATAGGAAGAGCACAGGGGATAGGTTGGAACTTTCCAAGGCTGCTTTGGTCGACCGAACAATGGCCTCGAAGTGCCTGATGATATCTTCCTGGGGAAGTACCGGAACCGAGAGCCTGAGTGATTCCCAGTGCTGTAGCTCATAATCGAAATTTCCTGAAAGGTATATGCTAACGGCTGAGTAGAAGGAAGCTTTGAGCAGTGTTTCCGGTCCTGGCTGCTGAGAAGAAGCATCGTTGGCCTGCCATAGATCCAAAGCTTCTCTCAGGCTGAAACCCTCCGCGGCCAAGCTTTGGCCACGGTGTCCGTCGATTTCCGTGTCCTTTGATAGAGACTCAATAAAATTGGCAGTGCTGGAATGCAGCCCCTGTTAGATAATGCATGATGACATAGTGAACCGGGGCACATACCGAACACGCAAGTCCGCACACAAGACGACAAGATCAAGCAGCGTATCTTGCGAGGACCATCCGACGGCGGTTTCTTGTGTCGACAGTTTTCGTGTCAGTTCCATCCACTCAGGGGTCGACAGAAAACTTGATTCGTTGAATATGATGGATCTGCAGACTTCGAAAGTACGGGCCTGAACAAAGAAGGCGCGGTTTAATCCCGAGTCGCAGCTTGACGGGCCGATGGCGACGAGGGCCTGAGAGGTACCGTACACCATGTGCTGTAGCCAGCGCTGTCCGGTGGCGTCCTGCATCAGCTGTAACAATTGTCAGCTCCCATGAATAACCAGATGAAACTGGGCAGAGATGAGTAGTCAGGCGCACCTCGTATAGACCTAGGAAGAATGTAGACCACAGGATCCCAGTTTTTGTTTCCGATAACGAGGCGGCCACGGCACTTCGCAACTGGGCGATGGATCGCATGTATGCCTCTAATGCAAACCGCAGGCTAGCATGGGGCTCCAGAACGCCAAGTGAGTGTGCCTGCATGGCGCCGAGAGCCAACATGGCGTTCAAAAGGTGCGAGTCTGGCTCCAGTTGGCCGCGTCCCGCCTTTATGAGCCCCTGGACATCCGTCAAGAAGGAGAGGTCTCGTCCGGTGAAGTTGTTTCTGTGAATGAAGACGTCGAAATACTGCAGGTAGGTCACTGTCATGTCCTGGAACGGCGTCTCAGGAGACGGTGTTCTCGACGGGGACGAGTCAAACGTCGAGGGGGTGAAGTGCCGGCCCTTGTCCAACCTGATCACGACGCCGGCTCCGTGGCTCGGAGATGCAGGGAATATGCATCTGATGTTCCGTTTCTGGCACCGGGAGCAAGGGTGTTGACCGGAGCACTCGGCACTTGTCAGCTGTCGGAACGGCGAGAGCACACCCCGAACATCCGCCATACCTTGGAATGACTTGTTGCGCATTGCGTGCAGCGAGAACGCTTGGTCCTGCGGTCGAAAGGCCCAGCTGCCATCGCGAGAATACTTCCGAAATGAGCAAGGCTCACTCTTACGAGATTTCTCTCTTCTTGTGGTTCTGCCTCGGCGTTTTAAGGCCCGTGCCGAACGCGCGTCGAAATGATCCGCAATGTGAGTCTAAAGAACAGACAGAGTCGAGAATGAGGCTCAGCAAGTTGAGTGACAATGTCGTAGAATGCACGCCAAACCCAGATAGGCAGCATTTGGGCGACGCTAAGGCTGGGCGCGGGCCGTAGAAGACCCTTAGAGTCTCCTCAGTAAAGACCCGAGTCATGTCTCTTGGTGGGCATGGACCGCGTCTAGATCCATGCCACGACCATGTCCGCAAGGCAGTTAAGCTTGATTCACCCTTCACTCCACCAGACTTGACCGAAATTGGCAGCGAATGTGCGCTGCATCGTCGTGGCTCGGCGGGGTGAGCCGTTGCTGTCAACGGGGGAAAGATATAAGATGGCATGTACAGTTGCCGATGTTGAGTGTTGCTTTCATCTGATATCACGTCTTCACACTCACTCATTCTACCTGTTTCCCTACAACAGCTTAACTCATACTCTATCTCCAGCCAACCTTAACCATGGTCTCCCTTCTCTTGATGGGCGCTGCCCTCGCTTCTGGGGCCCAAGCTCTTCTCGTTGATCCGCCTACCGGACCTTACGCGGTGTCCATGTCGGCTCAGCCTCTTCAGGACGACAACCGTCTTGATCCTTACGCCCCTGCCGACAGTCCGCATGCCCGTCGACTCATGATATCGACCTTCATACCCGTCGACGAAGCCAAGACACCTTGCATCGGCCGCAACGTCGTCCCCTACTTCACTCCACTGGTTGCTGCGGCATACGATGAGCTCGGCGTGGCCCTTGGCCTCCCAAACGGGACCTTCTCCTCTTTCGAGATGGACTTTTGCAAGCCCAGGTCAAGGCCATGCCGTCCCAGCAACGCCGAAGTCCCCCTCGTCATTTTCTCTCCTGGCTGGGGCAACCCACGTCTCCTTTACGGTGCCATGGCCCGTGAGGTTGCCAGCCATGGGTTTGCCGTCGTCACCATAGACCACCCATATGACCCCTCCTATATCGAGTTCCCGGACGGCACAGTCTATCAAGCGCTGGCGCTGGACGATGAGAACTCCACCGTCATTGAAGATCTGACTCAGGTAAGACGTCCCGGCACTCCCAATGACCTAGACAGTATGCTGATCAGTCACCCAGGTCCGTGCCGACGACGTCTCATTCCTCCTGACGCACCTCCACGAGAACCCTGTCCCGGGCATCGACCTGAACCGCACCATCATGTTCGGCCATTCCCTCGGCGGCGCAACCGCCGGCGGCGCCATGCTCACGGACCGCCGGATCCTGGGCGGCATCGACCTCGACGGGAGCATGTGGAACCCCGCCCTGGACGCCGGGCTCGACAAGCCCTTCCTCCTCGTCGGGCGTGAGGGCCACGACGACGAGGACCCCTCGTGGGACGTCTTCTACAACGCGTCACGCGGACAGCGAGCACAGATGGCCGTGGCTGGGACCACGCATGCCAGCTACACCGACTTCCCGGTTTTGATCAAGTCCCTGAACATGACGCTGGAGGGAGAGACCAAAACGGTGATCGAGGGCGAGCTCGGGACACTCGAGTTCGGGAGGTCGAACGAGGTCGTTGCAGGTATCGTTGAGGCTTTTGCCGAGTTGGTGTTTGATGGAAAGACCCCGTCGCTCTTTAAGGGGAATGACTCGGCGTATCCCGAGGTCACTGTTGTCAAGGCGGAACTTTAGTGCAAAGGGGATCACTCATTACCTCATAGACTCTAGACTTGGCTTTTTCAGCGAAAGCCACCGTTTTTGTTGTTCGTTCAGCCAATATAAACTACCAGTTATGCGAACATCTTGGCTCATGCACTAACCTCTCTATCAAGCTGTGCAGGATTGCAAGATGACTGTATAGTCCACTAGCTCTTTACGTGTTTAAAGACTACCAGCAAGGACAAGGCTAGGATGACTTTTTCCTCTCCTGGCTAGCTTATTGGTTAAGCTGCCGATTCCTACGTAGATTTTCTCGTCGGTGATCTTCTTCCTCACTCAACTCCCTCCTAAGCAGTATCGCCAGAATGTAAATCTGACTAAGTGCTTAACAGGTACACCAGGAACCGAAACGAAACAAAGATATATATTATGAGTCTCATGCGGAGAGAGATCTCGCTATTTGCAGCCCGTGAAATGAAGCACAAACGAACCACGTTACAAATCGAGCCATTGTTCCGGGGTCAACTGATGACGAATCCCCGGCCATGGACTGCTTGGCCTAGGATATATATCCGAAAGCTCGTTCCGATAACCATGTGCCTGACCAGGATGAGCACCACCAATATCTCGCCAGTCGAACTGACTAGGCCCCCAAATTTGGCCCCGAAAAGAAGCACACCGTGTAAATGGTACTCTTGGCCCAACTCTATCATCTGGCGGTTGGTCGACGCCAAGAGCAAAGAATGGAGAAGTGGAATGTCCAAGATGATTCGTTCCCCCTTACCCCATGATCCATCCCCTGGATCATCAACTGCCGTTCCCAAGTGCCAAAGCGGGGAACTGAGGGGTCCCACGACGAGCGGTGAGCCGGTTGATCCCATCACCCGTCGCAAGCAGCGTCGTACCGAAGTCCCAAGCCCGCGGAGATTAGAAGAGACAAGACGAAAGGACTCGGAGTTATGTGGGGGATTATGCGCATCCAGCCCGACAGCGTGTGCCAAGGAGACGGGGAGGTCTGGAGTAAGGGTGCCTTGCTGTTGGCGTTGAAAATGGAATGAGAAACTCCTCACTCGTCCGATTTCTCGTCGTGGTGGGAGGGACTAGCAGTCAGCACACCTGCGATTGCTAGCTGCTTGTCTGGTGTTGTGCCTTTCTTCTTCACCAGGCTACTTTGACCTGAGCGCTCAAAATCGAGCCTTTTGCTTGGTCTTCATGGTGCTTCTTCCTTCGGGGCCTGCCGAACTACGGAGGGCAGTTTCGTTTAGGTGCACACAATGTAGTAAATATCCGTGAGAATGGAGCCAACCGACTGGATTCGGAAAGTCTGGCAGAGACAGTATCACCATTATTTCAGAGAAAGCCCCAGCGAACATGATCAGATATCTCGTCACCGTTTCGACCGTACCCTGTCAAGCTGCCAGTCACACTCGGGTTACCACAAAGCAAAAGGCCCGCAGCAAACAGTACGGTTTGGCAACTCCTTACTGTGAAGTCTACAGCGTAGGAACCCGACATCCCGAACGCGCGGTAGAAGCCCCTGAGTAAGGTAGCTCGCCAAAAGTCCCAACCCCCACGAGCAGGAAAGCCAGGCCTAAAACCTGGGGTCAATGACGCAGTGCCGACAGATGCTACAGGTAAGCTTATTGCCCTAGCGCAACTGCAGAGGCGGAGACTCCGCAGTGAGGGCGACTCTCCCTGCTGATCGCCGCCCGAGTGACCAAGCTAAACCTTGCTCGCAGGACGGTGGCAGGCTGGGCACCATGATCTATTGGTGAGAAAAACAAAAGGATGCTCCGCACGCTGATGGACTCTTGACGCCCTTGGGGAACAGGCAATCAGCCAGGCGGATTGGACTCGTCAGTTAGTCTAGTTTACCCCGGACGCCCCGCCAAGCGC
Source organism: Furcasterigmium sp. R96-07A1 (assembly GCA_037042015.1). Classification (NCBI taxonomy): domain Eukaryota; kingdom Fungi; phylum Ascomycota; class Sordariomycetes; order Glomerellales; family Plectosphaerellaceae; genus Furcasterigmium; species Furcasterigmium sp. R96-07A1. The sequence continues at coordinate 45,464 of JAXQJP010000042.1, forward strand.
GCCGACTGACCCCCACTGTCTCCGTTGTCTTCCCCGGACTGCGGACGGGGCGGGGAAAGGAGGAGGTCTCACAGTCCATGGTGGAATGTTGGCGGTGCCACGGTGCCAGGGAAAAGCTTGTGGATCTTGTCGGCGCATTGCCCGGTCTTGGAATCGGATTATCTACCGCTGATGTACAGCGTACAGCATACAGCGTAGGGCGAGGGGGAAAATGGAGGGTGACATCGGCAGATGCGTATCCCGCGGGGCACCGGGGGTGGCTGGCCCTGAGGGCTTGCGCACGCTGCTTTCAGGCAAGGATCGTCGAGGAGCTCCTCAACTTTTGCGTGTACGGGTGCGCAGGTGGCACAACGGCGAGGGACCTCCTTCGTCATGGCCAAGCATGGATGGGCGCAGAGAGCTACCCGAGCAATGCCTTGCTCCATGCTTCGCGGGCAGGTTTCCCAGGTTCCTGGCTTGGCGAGGGGTGATCTGTCGCGCAGTATATAACTGCTGACGCTCTTCGCTGGCGATCGCGCTTCCTGCAACCACTCACAGACATCGTGTTTTCTGCGATTCGAGCCTTCACCATGTCGACCGAAAAGACAACAGGGCCGGCCGACGGCCTCAACCCGGACCAGACCGGCAACATTGGCACCGCAGATCAACAAGACGTCAACCAGATCGAGCGGGCGGACACCAACAATGACGGCGTATTCGAGAAGAGGGCCCCGATCATGGACAAGGTCGATGAGTTCGGCGCCCACGCAAAGACGGACCCCAAGGAAATTGCCCTTGTGAGAAAGCTGGACATGCATATTCTGGTATGGAAACGAGCGCTCTTGCAACAATGAGACAAGGCGCTAACACTCACAGCCCATCCTGTGGCTCATGTATCTATTCAACTACCTCGACCGCAACGCCCTCGTCAACGCCAGGTTGAACGATCTCGAAGATGAGATTGGCCTCGTGGGCACACAGTACAACACTTGCGTCTCGATTCTATTCGTCGGGTACGTCCAAACCTTGAACAGGAAGCTCGGCCTCTTTCCACAGAGGTTTGCTAATGAACTGAATCTCAGGTATATCGCCGGTCAGATCCCCTCCAACATGATTCTCAACCGCGTCCGCCCGTCCTGGTACATGGCTGGTTTCTGCATGGCCTGGTCGGTCGTGTCTCTCCTCACGTATCTGGTTCAAGATTACAGTGGCATGGTAGTTGCGCGGTTCTTCCTAGGCGTCACTGAAGCTCCTGTGAGTTGCGACCAGTCTTTCCCAGCTGGCGACGATGGACACGGCTAACTGTTTGAACTTCAGTTCTACCCTGGCGCCTTGTACTTGATCAGTCTCTTCTACACCCGCAAGGAGATCGCCACGCGCATGTCGTGGTTTTTCACCGCGAACATGCTGGCCAGCGCATTTTCACCTCTCATCGCGGCTGGTGTCTTCTCCGGTCTCGACGGCAACATGGGCCTCTCCGGCTGGCGCTGGTAAGTGAATTCAGAACGGTGCTCTGTCCGCAAGCGAGTCACGCGCTGAGACTTCCACCTTCAGGCTCTTCATCATCCAGGGAGCCCTGTCCATCGCCACCGCCATCCTGGCCTTCTTCATGCTGCCAGACCACCCCCTGAAGACGCGCTGGCTGGACGCCGAGCAGAAGCAATACGCCCATAATCGTATCTGCATTGATACTACGGACCTCCGCGAGAGCACCAGCGTCTGGGTCGGTCTCAAGGAAGCTCTCGCCGACTGGCGCACCTGGCTCCTTTGCGCCATGTACAATTTCCATCTGTCGTCTATCAGCTTCCAGAACTTCCTGCCCACAGTTATCGAGTAAGTACCGCTGGGTAGACCTGGCGGCCACACCCTTACTGACCGAGTTCAGGACTCTCGGCTACGACACGATCATCTCGCTGGTCCTGACCTTCCCTCCGTACCTCTTTGCCGCCATTATGGCTGTCGCCATGGCTCACAGTTCCGGCCACTTCAACGAGCGAACATGGCACATCACCACGTGCAAGTCCATCGTCATCGTCGGCTTCATCCTGGCCGTCTCCACGCTCAACATCCCAGCCCGCATGGTCGGCATCTTCCTCTTCGTCGGCTTCGTAAGCATTCCCCACTGCCCTCCGACACTCCCCGTCTGCTATGATCTCATCTAATTATCATAATAGACATTTGGAATCAACAACATCATCCTGGGCTGGGTTTCGGCCACCCTCGGACAGACCCCCGAGAAGCGCAGCGTCAGTCTTGCGATCTGCAACTCCCTCGGCAACATGTCGTCCATCTACATGCCGTACGTCTGGCCCTCGAGCCACGAGCCCCGCTACGTTGCCGCATGGGTGGCGAGTATCGCGTTCTCCGCTGGCTGCGTCGCCCTCGCGTGGGCCCTGAAGATCACCCTCAAGCGCCAGAACAAGAAGATGAAGCTCGCCAACCCGCACGAGACCAACTTCTACGTCTACTAAGTCACGCCTTGTGTATTGTTTGGGTTATTCAAGGATACGAGCGTGGGATATCAGCACTCTGCATGTATTTCGTTCTGGTGTGTATCGGGGAACTAGATGTCTACAGAGCCATGGCCAAAGTCGAGTTCAATCCGTTCACGGCGAGATGCAACGTCATGTCTCGGGGGCCTTCGATATTCTTCACATGCGTTCCATGGTTCAACCAGCTCGTGAACACCTAGAATCGCTCAGTGAACTTCGCTTTCTGGTGAATTCGACATTCTCACCCGTTGTGGACTCGTGCTGAGCCTCATTGAGAGTCGTTGGAACGTTGTCCTCATCCATCAGGCTGTAATTGGTCGACTTGCTGCAAAGTTGAAGGCAAAATCGATGATCAAAACCACGAAAGCAACTTCAACCATGTACAGCGCTGTCTAAGGAGAGCGTCGCACACTCGAGTGGACTTTGATACGTCCGCACTCATTGGGTGTCCATACTTAAGTCATTAGGTTAGGTCAAGAGTCAACAACCTCGCCTCGTTGGCTCAGTGGTAAAGCGCATCACTAGTAATGATGAGATCACTGGTTCGATTCCAGTACGAGGCATCACATCTACAAATATTTTACTTTTGCATGTTTCAGCCCACCTTTTTGCATGTCAAACTGGAGAGGATTTTGCAAAACATCAGAATTTCTCGCATCAGAGGAGTTCCAAGGCAGATGCGCTCGTGTATTCACCAGCGTCAGGCCGGGAGTATGGGGATCTAGATGTCCATGACTTACACTTTGAATCAGCCACGAGCACGGTCGTGACCACAACATCTGGTGTTATTTACGATGAACGCATAACCGGTGAAGAGACCCTTACAGAGGGCCATGTCGTCACTGCGTGGGAGATGGTGATTACGTGCCTCGATGGTTTGACGGCGTGGGCTTGACGGACCGGCTTCTCGACTTCATCCAGCGCTGTACAAGGGAACATGCGGTCAACAATACTCGAGTATTCAAGCCTCTCTTTGGCGTTCCGGCGAGGCCGCATCATTTCGTGCCACCGAGAGCAGTCAGCGCATCCGCATCTCCTGGGCCATGGACAAAGTGGACACGCCGGGCCTTCGCGAGGCACACATCACCTTCAGAGAAGAAGACATCACCATGTCCCGCGCGTTTCTCGCCAGATAAGGGTATGCATTCGTCGCATCGGCGATAGCCCACCGCCCAGAATCTATTCATCCTGTCCATCCGAGACCCCTCAAGGATCGCCTGCGGCACCGCTCCTCCCCACTATCCATGATGAACACTGCAGAGAGTCGCACGCCGTGCCTCAATCGCAGACAGAGGCCCCCAAAGGTCTAGGGACTAAAGACTTCCCTGATTCGGTCGCACCCCTCCCACGCCACGTGCGCAGGCTTCGCGCGCCGTATGTACAGATCCGAAGTCGACATGTGTCACGACGTCTGTCTCTACCAGTCACCGCCGCGCCCCCCTTCTCTCTCACCTGACCCTCCCTCTCTCCCCCATGCGAGGGCCAGTGCAGACAAAAGGCAAGAGACCGTAAAACCACAAGACCGCGAGAAGGAAAGAAGAAGCAGAAAACCAGAAATCATGCCCAACCGCCCCTTTGACGCCATTGAAAAAGCAGAAATGAGCCCGTTGCTGGGCTGATCTCGCATTTTCCCCTGTAAAACCCCCGGTCGTACGCATGTCGGTCGGAGGCATCGTTGTCAACTTCTACCCCCTGCGGACTCGCGCAGAGTTGCGGCAGAGGGATTTGCGAAGCGGAAGGAGGAGCCTAGACAATGTGGCCCTTCTTTTGAAGGTAGTCCCACATCTCCTTGGTGAGCTTGTCGGGCATCGAGAAAAGATCTACCGAGAACTCGCCGGCTGTCAGGGGTCAGCATTGCTCTACGGAACTGTGAGGTGTCAGGGGATGGGTACCTTCCGTGTCACTCTTTATGTACATGCTGTCGGTGCGGTTGTCGTTGATCATCTGGATCACACGGAGGAGGTCGTCCTCTTCGAGGCGCGCCAGGCCGTCGGCAAGCTTCTCATAATCGTACTTCTGGCTCTTCTTGGGTGCGACACCGCTCTTGCGCTTGCGGTCCTCGTCGTTGGGAAGAGGACCAGTCTCACGCAGGATCTGCTGGAGAGCCTGGGAGGGGTTCTTGAAGCTGACAGTGTGCTCCGTCTCGTAATGATTTTGCTGGAAGTTCAGATCATGAGGAATGGTCTGCTTCGACTTCTCCGTGGTATACATGTCGATGGTCATCTCGAATTCGCCCCATCCTTCGTTCTCGCAAGTAAAAGGCGCCTTAGTGAACGCTATAAGCTTGTCAGCTGCATGATCGGGCATGTCGGGGCGCGACCTGATGCATACTCTGGGTAGGGTTCTCGAAAGACGGGTGGAGGTTATATGTGACGCGCTGGAAGCATTCGGCAGCGTGCTGCTCGCCGTCCTCGTCGAGAATGTAGACCGAAACGGACCACTTGCGCATGGGGAAACCCTCCATCTGCTGGGGCTTGTCGGGCCTGGAAACTAATGGTCAGCCGTGTCAAACATGACCAGGTGAGATGGAGTTGCACGTACATGACATTCTGGTCAGTGACCAAGCGGACCTTGCGCTGTATATCGAAACCTTCGTTAGCGTCAACGATTCGGCAAACACCACTCCGTTCCACCACGTCCTCAACCCAAGCGTGAACCAAATCAGCTTGTGAAGCCGTCATGTTGCAGGCAGGCTTCATCCTGCGGTATTCCAGGGGCACGATAGTGCCCACACCAGAGCTCTCCTCCCCTTTGCCCCTCATCGCGAGGGCGGCAGCCGGAGCAACGGCGGCGCCCGCGGCGTCCGGGGCGCTCAGCGAGCAATCCCGGTCCATAGCGCCGCGTTGGGCTCGATGAAGAGGTAGTAGGAGGCAATCTGAAGGATGCGGAGGAAGATGATGGCGACGATCGCGGCAATCACAACCGCCGGCCAATAGAGCCAAGCAGGGGTAGCGTCAAAGCCGGGTTCCTCCTGATGTTCGTCTTCGGATGTAGTCGGCGACATCGAGTCGTATCAGTCGATGGTGTGGGAGTTTGAGAGTGTTGTTCTGAGGCGCAGGGAAGCTCGGTGTGGGAGAGAGGCGACGTAGGAGAAGTAGACGTGGAGGAGGCGTAGCGTGGAAGCGTTTCGGTACGGGGGAAGCCGGAGGTGGGAGAGTTCCGTTGAGGGAGGAAGCAGAGGCAGGATGTGAAGATGAGGTAGGAGCCACAGCTGCCAGACATCGCGACTCACGTCGTCGACACAGCGACAGGACACGCGGGGCGCCCATCGCTGCAAGTCGAGAATCGCATCGCGTGAGTGGCCGATGATCATCTCGGCGTCAAACAGCTACATGCGTGACTCGCCGCTCCTTCCCCAACAAAAAACTATCCTAGTGTGGGAAAGATACTCACTTCAACAATCATGATGGGCGGTGTTGCGATCGCAAGCTTGCAGGGTTCGCAAGTCGTAGCTGAGGCGCTCTGGATGCGCGCGTGTAGCGGGAGTTGGTCGTTTGATCGGCAAGCCTAGGCTAGGCTGGCTTACACGTGCTTGGATTTGTATATGTTGGTGTTATGAGGGTTCGGGTTAAAGGGTATGTTGGATAGCACGGCGTCGTGGTGCTCGGTTCACGCGGCGTAGATATGCGTGACGTCTTGCGAGGTCGAAGGAAGAAGTTCAAGGACGGGAGGTAGCAATTGAAGTTGGAAGGCTGAAAGGCTGGTGCACGGACCTTGCGCCACTATTCAAGCGCCACAGGGGCGTGGCGATAGCCATGCAACATGTTAACCACAGCTGAGGTCAACGCAGCCACAGAATCCCGTGTTGGAAGAACAGCATAAAATGCTGCAGGACCATTGTGCTACAAGTGGGAACGGTGTTATATGGACATGCGTTATAGGCAGTCGATCTCACGACAAACCATGACAGCCATCGATGTCCGTACCAAAGGCATTGTCCTGTTCAAATGGGGGGATATGATTCATGACTCTATCTACCAGACTACACCACCATGGGGAAGGGGGGAAGTGAGGCAATTCTGTGCTATCTTCAGAGGTGTGTGTTGTTTTGGGGCTCGTCAAGCTGTCATCACAAAGGCCACGTCCTGTAGGCGGCCGAGGAAAATGTATGCCAGGCTCGGGCAAAGCCAGGAGGTAGCGACTTCGGCAATGCTGCGAGCAGCGGGGCCGTCTTGGTTGTCTTGCATCCGTCCTCCTGCCAGAGCTATTGCTCTGGCCGCTCTCATATTGGGGTAAAGGGGGTGGAAACGGGGGTTGGGGCGCATCAGGCAGCCAGAAGCAATGTTGGTACTTTCGAACAGCCGCCTATGCTGGGCTTCATCAGGCTCGTTTCATTTCGTTGAGCAACCAAGCTACGAGGTAGGCTCGGCCTCGGCCTCAGGGGCAACCTCAGCGGTATCGGCGTTGGCCTTCTTGAAGAGCTCCTCGTTCTCCTTCTGGGCCTTGAGGAAACCATCCTTGAAGGCATTGGCATCTACGATGATTAGCATGCGGCTTTGACGATAATCTTATTGGGAACATACTCTCAGAGTTGGCGAAACGGATGGCCAGGGTAACGGCCTCGGGCTCACCCTCGCTGACATCGGCAGCAGCGTTCCAGACCCAAGAGCGGTCCGAGCCGACGTTGGGAGAGAGCTTCATCTCGGGGACGACTAAGAGAAAAGGTCAGCAAGTCTTTCTTGTGCTCTCCTTCGATGATACGTACTGTAGTGGTTAGCGCAGACCTTGAGGGTCTTGTCGCGGCGCATGACGAGACGGGTCTTGCCGTTCTCCTTGTGCTTCAGCAGGCGGACGTCACCGGTGCCGCGCTCCTTCCACTCAGCGGACTCCTTGACGAACTTGAAGAGCTTGGCGCGCATCTTGAAAAGCTGCTCCTCCGACTCCTCATTGGTGCGGGTCTCGACCTTCTCCGTGAGCTTGATGACAGGCTCGAAGTGGACGTCCTCGGACTCAGGGGCCTCGTCGCCATCCTTCAAAACAGAATGTCAGCATTCGGCCTACAAGTAGTCTCCCATCCGGCTGTCCAAAAAGTGGCCTGAGGTGAGCACATGCAAACGTACCTCCTTCTTCTCGGCAGCGGCAGCCTCGCGCTGGGCCTTGTTGCTGCCCGAGTTGTCACCGCGGTCCTCCTCCTCCTTCTTCTCCTTCTTGGCGCCGCCGCCGAACATGGAGAAGACGGACGACTGAGTGGCAGGCTTCTCCTCCTCGGTAGTGGCAGGAGCAGCAGCGGGGGCCTCGGTGGTCTCGGTCTTGGTCTCCTCGGGCTTGGTCTCCTCGGGCTTGGTCTCCTCGACCTTGGGCTCGGTGGCTTCGGGCGCAGACATGGTGGGCGATTTCAAATGCGGTATCGGGGAGGTGTGAAATCTGTCGCAGGATGCGGTCAGCTTAAGCTCCTCTTCGAGGCGCGAGCGTCAGGTCTGCGGTTTCGCAGGTCGCTGCGCCTAATCTCAAGATGCGTCACCGCCCAAAACCTCACACCCGGGCCCTCGTGCTTCCCATTTTGCCCCTCACTGGAAAAGGCGGGGTGGGGGTAACAGCACGGGAGGTGCGCGCTCTTCGCCCATCGAGGCATGGGCGCAACTCTGAGAACATCAGGAACAGGCCAGGCGGAGACGTACAGATGCTGGTTTGGAAGACTGAGATACTGCGGTTCTTGTCGGGGCGAAAGCGATGCGTGGGCGTGGAGGGGTGAAGATGCGGCAATGTTTTTCTACTTGACCACTGGGGCGAAAGTGGGCGCTTCGAAATGAGGGACGTAAATCCACTCGCTGAGGTGCTACCGGTCCCCAGGCCAAAGTGGTGCCTGCCCCTCCACCCACAAAAGCAGGAGCACCCGGCCTGATGAGTCGCTCAGCTTGATTGCCCCGAGCTGCTAGGCTGCTAGCCTACTAGAAAGCTCTAGGTGTATTAGGTAATGCGGGTCTCCCCTTCATCTGCCAGGAGTCCGTCCCCCTCCCAGCGGGAAGGCCCGTCAAGTCTCAAAGCCCCTGAATGGCGGGGCGGAGACTTAATTGTTGTTTACGACACGGGATAAACTTGGATGTCTCGCTCTCAACGAGCAGCACAAATCATACAGAGATGTTCTAAAACGTGTACTCGCATTACTGATCCCCTTGACGCCTAATCTTCTTCCTCCCAGAGTCTGCATCTAGCACTCAGGCCGATCCATTTGGTCCTGGCTCGCTATGATGCGCCCATGAATATGAAGAGCGCCGTCTCCCCCGCACAGGCTTGTCCTCTCATATGATCCTTAGGGGGGCTCTGGAAGTGATGAGATGAAATAACAACCGAATAGCATAAGCACAGAGCGGTATGGTGGGGATGAGGCTCGCCGGCCCAGTTCAGCAAAAATACTCGATGCAAACCTCCAACGCCTGTTCGTCCCGAACGTGATACCCTAAGAACCCTGGTAATGATACCTCTGCTCATTATGGAGCGGCCGCTTTGCACCCCTGGCTTGAGCGGTTCCAGAAGTGCGTGCCACAGCGGACGTGGGCTTTCATGTCCGCCGGTTGCCTGGCCTTTTTCGCCTGGATCAGCTCAGCGTGCTTCTTGGTTAAAAACTCGCTGGCTTTGGTGCGATACTCGCGGTGCTCTTCCGTCTTGCCTTGCATCTTAAGCCACCAGAGACGGGAGGCAATCTGGGCACGCAGAATCGACAGACGGGTAAACCCCGCGGTGTCTTCCAGCTGATCACGGGCGTGATGGACGCTGGCCTGAACTTGCGCGACCTGCTTGGCTCCAAGCAAGCCGGCCCATGCGTGTTCAGCGTACTTGACAGCACCAGACACTCCGGCGCTGACGTTGCATGCCTTCTCTATGATATCACCAGTCCAAGAAAGCTTGGCCTGATTGATGCTCTCGGCAACGTCAGTCAGGGCGTCGACCATCTGCTCTTGGGCATTTCCAATCAAACCAGAGACGTGTTCAGAGAGCGTCTTGCCAAAGTCGACTTCAAAAGTCTCGTTGACCTTGGGCTTGCGACTTGTGACCAAGGTGACAGTGACGATACCATGGGCCTCACTTTTAGGGATCTCGATGAGCAGTCCCTCGTCGATCGAGGAGAACTTGGCCTTAACAACGTGTCCATCGCGAAGGACGTCAATCGTAATGGAGTCCTTTCCGAGCCAGGCTGTCTTGGTACTGAGAGGGATCTTGACGACTATCTCATTCCCGCTGTGCGACTCAGCTGAACAGACGGGCTTCTGGGCGCTGTCCGGGGCCTTCATGTCCGGGAAAAGATTAGAGAAGGGGATAATGGCGAAGTTGCTGGGTGACGCATTGACGCGCGGAATCTGCACCGAAGTGCTGGTCGAAGTAGTCAAATTGATGGTGCTTGTCTGGTCGGGCTCGATGGTGTGAAGATCGACGATGGACGGCGTCAAGGAGGCAGTACTCGACGATGGCACGACGGAAGAAGCCTCGCGGGGAGCTGCCAAACTCATCAAGTGCGGTAACGTGTAAACCACAAGAGCCAGTAGCGGCAACATGAAGGTAGTCAGGGACAAGTGTCGTCCCCCGAAGGCGTCCGTAGCACGGCGGGCTTCTTCTCGCAGCATCTTGAAGTATCTAGCGAACAAAGACTCTGGCTGACCCAAAGACCGACTTGTCTCGTTCAAGCTTGCGAGGCAAGCAAGATTTCGGTTCATTTGGCGGTTGTCGATGTTGAGGAAGGAGCTCAGGTCGATGGGCAGCCTCGTGAAGGAGGGGACCTCTTCTGAAGCCTCCAGGCAGAGATGAACTGCGTGTTGGTTGATAAACTTTGCCCATCTTCGAGCGTATTTGTTGAAAGCCGGAACGTCGGAGACAAAGATACACGGGACTAAATGACGGCGCATGAAGCCCCAGGCAGCTTCCCTCGTCTGAATCGCTCGGTCGTCATCCTCACTCGTGATGTAGAAGACAGCGACATCTGGAAGAGCGAACTCAGGCTCAATAATGGAGCCGTTGGGACGGAAAACAGACTCATATGACTGCTTCTCATCGATTGTGACCGAGTAAACTGTTTCTCCGGGATAAGAAGATCCTTGGTAGATGGTTTCTCGAGCAGAGGTGCACTGCTTGATCTTGAGGCGAACATTCGTCTTGGTGGTCAGCTGGAGACTCTCCACCCGGGACGGCGCCGTCGTGGGGCCGTCCTTGCAGATGGAATCCCCACTCGTATCGGCCCCGGCCGCGAGGGCGGCAGCAATCTTGCCAGCGATGACATCGCGAACAGAAGCGTTACCAACGTAGACCACCTTGAAATGGCTCTGTGTAAAGGCACATTTTCTTGCCATGGTCTGGCGGATCGTCGCAGTGAGGCACCTGGGAGCCACTGGGAGCTTCATGTCCCTGCACACGGCGACCGCGTCGCCCGCTGAGAACTCGCGAACGGTATGTTTAACAGACACTTGCTCGGCGTCCTGAAAGTCCTTGCTCTCCGGGAAGGCGATGGACCTGGCAAGTGGAGTGGCATGAGGTGTGTCGTCGGATGGCCAAGCCCCTGAACTCGCAGAGAGTCGAGGCGATGGACTGTTGAGGGACTCCTCGGCATATTGAATGGAGGAACTTTGGGAATGGTCATCTCCCCGGTATCCCTCCTCTTCCTGCTCCTCATCACTCTCAGGTTCAGTGTCGATGCCCGAATCGGATCGCTCAGTGTCGGCGAGTGACTGCATGTCGTCGGGGCGAGCATCGTCAAATGAGCGGAGAGACTCGGTCGCAAGGCCGTCCTGACTCTCGTCGTCGGTTGTGATGAACTCGTAGGTTGAGTCAGATAGACCCGACTCTTCAACAGTGTGGGTCGAAGGCGTCATGATTTCGGTTTGGCTGGAGGATATCCAGCTCTCGAGATGGCGGTTGACTTGAAGTCGGGGAAACCGCAAGCTCGGCTCTGATGCGGAAAGCGATGCCGGTCTCAAAGGTTGCGTAAAGGTACTGGTCAGGGGCGGTGGTTGTTTCGTATTGAAAGCCTGATGTGTTTGTTGGGCGAAGGCGTCCGCTTCCTGCTCTTCCATAACGAGGTGTAAATGGTCAGCCTCACGAGGTTTGCGTCATGCCGGGTTTCGTGAGGTACGCCCGGTAGAGAAGATGGAAACTAGGCAGGGCTTTCGTAAAGAACTTGCGAGGACGGTATGTCATGCGTAATCGGAAGCAGAAGCATAACACGTCCGTGAGATGAAGGCGTACGGTGGCGGGGTAGCGAGTCGACTCGGAAGGGATGGCGCGGGGGAGGGGTACGAAGGAAGAAGAGTAGGTAGATAGAAGAAGGTCGCTGGTGAACTAACTTGTGTCAAAAGAGATCCAGAGACGAGGAGAGTTGTTGTGAAAACGAGTCGTGATGGTCGGCAGAGAGTACAAGTCTCTGTTCTAGTCGAGTCGAGGGTTGGGTTGGGTTAGGTTTGATAGGTAGGTGCTGCCTGTTGGTGAGGATGACCCTTTGAAGCTGCCCTTGCCGGCAGGTCAAGGCGGGGCAGATACACCCGAAGTAGAGGGCGTGGACGTGGACCCGTGGGCGGCGTAGCGGGCGATAGAGTGGCAGCCAGGCAGGCAACCAGGCGTTTGTGTGGTTGGATTGAGGGGCTTCGTCTCGGGTTGTCTGGATCGTGTTTGGCCGGGCGAGGTCCTGGGCCGGGTTCTGGATGCTCCTGGCTGGAGCTTAAGGTACCTGTGTGTTGGCTACCAAGCCCCAAAGGTGTCACGCGCACGCTTGATCGGGAATGCGCGGATGTGTGAAATGGGAGTGAGATAAGACGGCGACGTGGGTATGTCCGGGCTTTAGAGGGGTCGGACGCAACACGACGGTTCAACCAACTGAGGTTTGTGGGGGGGAAGGATGCCAGCGTCAAGCTGGAAATAGGGAGAAGTAGAAGCGGAAGGAAGGTAACTAAGGTGGAGGAGACGAAACGAAGGCGATGAAAGAAGACGCGAGGCTGCGTCGTACCGTGCATCTACCTACAAACGTGGAACTCGCATCGCTTTGGGAAGGCGCTCAGCAGGTCGTAATTGCCTTATCCAAGGTACCTGCTAGGCGACTCAAATGCGCCCAATCTGACACATACTCGGCACTTTAGGTTGGACTTGAAAAGCACCTGCATATCGAATAGGAAGCCACCAGCCCTTCTGTACCTGAGGCAAGCCCTTCCCCAAGACTTAGATCTTTGGTCGAAAGGGAGGTGCCTGCCTGCGAAAGCACCTTGAGGGTCCTCGACGATGCAAAAGCCTCTGGGTATTGTCACCGGCATCCATCTTGGTGCTTGCTTTATCAAACGCATCATAGCTCCCCTTATCGATAAAGCCTGCATGGAGCCAAGACTTGGGCCTTTCTTAGTGTCCATCCCTACAGGTCAGCAGACAGGCGCGGGGTGATGCCATTTCCAAATTACCCCGCCATTTGTCCATCGTCGCCATTCTTCCGTAACCGGCCACGGAGGCCAAAACAAGACGGATCACCGCGCCGCCGATGAACAGTGGTCGTTCGGACACTGGTCCGCTTCGTTTACCAAGTGGTTACGGTGTACATGTGGAGTTGACCTGAGCCTATCTAGTGGCAACACCCGTGCCATTCCAACTAGCTGCAATGGTGAGACGTACGCCATGACCCTCTGACGTTCATGTTTAGAGGCCCTTGCACTGGCGGTTGAACAAAGCAATATGGCAGCACAAAGTGGTAAGAAGTGTCTATTCGCCGTATGATGGTCTCTAGAACGCATGCCTGGGCCGGAGTAACGAATGAAAACACCCAGGTCCCAAGCAAGAAGAAGAGGAGAGTCGAGCTCTCGGTATAAGATAAGGAGGGGGTATCGTAGCAGAAGCCGAGAGACATGAAACCGAACGCAAAGTATTTCCCGAACACCAGAAAGAGAAATAGCCGCCACTCCACCTGAGCGTCGTCACAGAATGCCGTGCTTCTCGAACAACTTCTTCAACGTGTCGCTGTCGAACTGCTCATCATCAGGAATCATTTCTATGATGCCAGTCAGGTTCGCGAGTATGTCACCCTGGTTCCTGTAGGCCAGAACGGAGGGCACGGCAGCGCTGTCGAATTCGATGTCGAGGTAATGCACCTTGACAAAGTGTACCGTATTATAGTGCCTGACAAGGGGCATCATGGCCGACTCAACAGCGAAGGAAACGTCGCTCTGTGGGTTCAGTGTCAGCAAAGTGAAGATCTCTCGTGGGTCAAAGAGGGCGGCCTACCTCGGGATCGGCGACAAGTACGACGACGACGGTGTCGCGGTTGACCTTTTCGATGGCATCCAAGTACCCCAGAGCATCGACCTCATCTAACCGTCCGTACACCCTGACACTCGGGCTCGTCCTCCGGTTCCGCACAGTCTTGCTCGCTTCACTCTCAAGCTCTCGCTTCCTGCTCTCGCGCCACCTGGCCAGGAATGCCTCCTCGTCCTGTGAGTCGCTCGAGTTGGCCTCCTCGTCGCTCTCCTGCCTGGTCTGCGGGGCCAGGTCTGGCAGCCCGAGGATGGACTTGCGCACTGTTGCCTTGGCGCGTGTCATGAACGAGGCCTTGCGAGCCTCTTCGTAGTTGCGGGCGTCGGCGATGACGCCTTTCACGCCCGTCGTGCGGCCGGCGTCGAAACTGGCCGGCGGCAGCTTGAGGTCGCGGTCGAGAGGTGTGACACGCATGGCGGCGTCGATTTGTGCAGAGCGATGGGCGTCTTCTTCACTAATGTCGAGGCTATCGCGTTCGCGGCGCTCCTCGTCACGGTCTTCGGGATGGTATCGGTCGAGGTCGTCACGAGCGTTCTTGGATACCAAGTCGTTGAATTCTTGCTGAGCAGGTGTGAGGTCGGCCATATTGAAGACCAGAAGAGAGACCGAAGCGAAGTAGACGGGGGGAACAAGGTGGTTTAATAGAAATGGAAAGGCCGAGCAATGATCGTCCGGCAGTCTAGTTGGTGGTCGAAGCGTAGGATTGGGAGTGATGGGACGAGGACTGGGCTTGCTCTGCAGTTGGGGGCCCAGGGATGTTGGAAGCAGAAAAAGCAGCCGTCGTCAGGGCTCGTCAGCAGGCTTGGAGATGTAGGGAATGCCCTTGTCGTTCCTGGTGGGCCAGTGCCCTTGCCTCTGCCTCCCCTGTTCGAGGTCGAAAGGTCTTCTCGAAGCAGTGGAGCCAGGCGGCAGGTCCTTGCTGACGGCGTGTTCCGGCTGGCTCTTAGTGCTCCTCCAGAGGCTAAAACCCCCTTGGCCCCTGTTCCGAATGTTTGCTCGCTGATTGCGGTGCTCGAAGGAGGTCGATCGTAATGCTCCGTATGCGAAGCAGGAAAGATGATCTTCAGTTGGCGGTCGGGAGGCGCTAGATCCGTGCCGCCTCGTGGATGTCGAGAGCTAGCAGAGCCCACTGAAGGAGGCCAACGCGATGGAGATGGCCGTGTTTCCTTCGGGCGCAGGGATGGGGCGCAGAAAGAATGGGATCAAACTTGACCGCCAGCTCCGTCGGTCGCGTCAGGCTGTTTCAGAGTCGGGGTCCGGGTTCCTCATCGGGTGACGATCTGTCCGTCAATGCTGAGGCAAGTTGGGGAGTTGCTTGTCGGGTCTCGAGCTGGGCTGCCAACTGCGTTGCAGTAATGGTGGTATGGTGTGGCTTGTGCTAGGATTCTGCTTGCAGACTGCAGAAGCCACGCGCGTGAAGGAATAGATGTCGTTGATGTTGGTGAGAGAGATGCAGAGTCGTGGGGATCCCCAGAATAGCACCAGAATTGGGAGCGACACTGGGGAGTCCGGACACGCGACGGATCGCTCCTGCATCCATTCCAGGCCCTCTGGCGTCGACGCAGCCAATGGCGACTGCAGTTCCAGCTGCCGAGCCTCCAACGTCACCGTATCCTCGAACCACCGCCTGGCAGGATTCACGATTGCTTCATCCTATCTCCTTGGAGCTGCGCCAACGGAACGGAAAACAGGGCACCTCTTGTCCTCGTAACGCCTCGCCGTCACGCTCAGCCCCCGCCAGACCTGCTGGCCCCGAGTCTTGATGGCATGATCCCCGCTCGAAATCTTCTCCAGGCTCGCGCCCAAATTTGACATGTTCCATTTCGTCACTGTGTTATTTCGGGCATGGCCGATATGCCTGTCCACGCATTGGCCGCTGGGATGCCCTCGTCTCACTGTCAATGCCTCACCATGCTCGGGGTGCCGAAGCACCAGACAGAGTTGCCGACTCGCCGCGCAACGCACGTGGTCCTATCCCCACGAGATTCAGCCTTCCATCAGTCTGACATGTTCAAAGCAACACGAGCTGTTAGTCTCATTCAAGCGTGTTTTAGCCGGACCTCCTCGTGGTCTGACGATCAAGTTCCGAAATCCCGGGTGTCCGCCGGCTTCCAGTTGACTTGTCATCCGTGGACCAAGCCGGCTCGTAGTCAGACCGTCCCGAGAGTTGACTCGGGCAAGGAGAAGACGGCTGTGAGTTCAAAGCACGCTTCTTTTTGCGCCTGTCTCTGAGTTAGCAGACTTCGACATGCTTTCTATTGTCAATAATTCCTCATTCCTTTTCTCGTATCAAATTTCCAACCCTTGCAGTACCAAATGCTCGCTGACTCTTCCGTGTCTCATCATCTTCTTGCTCTACAGCCCAGGCTGTTTGGGCCCTCATGCTCCGAACCCTGCCATGGATCAGCTTTGACGAGAGTAGAAAACTAAAAAGAAAGGTTTCCTTGATCATGCGTCTTCAATCCCCAGTTCAAGAGGGAGACTGCTGGAGGCACCCGGCACAGGACCCCATACAGCATCAACCCCGAGGCCAAGCGCATGATTCAGACGAACTCGCATGAGTGACCGACCCCGTCGAGCTTGACCCCAAGCGCCAGCAGCCTCCCTGCCCATAGATTTGGGAGTGCTCGACTCATGCACGCAGCATATTGCTCAAATTCAGGGTCCAGTGCACGTGTCTCCGAGAGATGTTCAGGGTCCTTCCCGCCGAACGCATATATCACCCTCCCTAACATGAACCTCATTCCCCTGGACCGAGTCATACTGCACCAAGCCGTGGCCATATTGACCCTCATGTCTCGCCTATCGGCGAGACCGGCCATGCCACCCCAAAAGAGCTTCAGTCACGAACATGTACATGAGGTATGACAGGTGGGAGCAAGCATGACCCCTTCTCAACCCACATCCAGATCCCTCTCCGCCACTCGGCCACTCCATGTTACATATGCCCAGTGACATAGAAATGGTCTCAACCACTGAACAACAATAGACCGTCTCCTGCCCCTCGCATCGCCAACCTAAACCCCCATCTTCCGCCTCCGCCGTTGCTTCGCAGCCCCTCGCAGACTGCACATCGAACCCCTCGCACATCGACCACACATTCCCTCGCCCCGCGGTGCCACATGCCCTCGCGGAGAATTACGAGTATACAGGCGGACCACATCCCCTACCCGCCCGCCAGCGTCTCACGGTACCACCCAGTCGCCTTGAGTGATCCTCCACGAGGCCGGAGGGAGGTATACAAACTCCTCCGATGTAGAGCAAACTCGCTGCCGCCCTCCGTCGTGCCCCGATGTCGCTCCCCGTTCCACGTCGTGTCCGCCCAAGAGTGAAGCGAGCAGTCATCTTGGCTACTCACCTGCGTTCTCGGAGGCACCAATCCCCAGACGACGAACGTCGCGCACAGGATGCAGGCGAGCACATCACCGAGCCATCAGTGAACAATATATGAGTGCTTCATTTAATGAGACGACGCAGGCAAAGCGGCACACGCTTACAAGACAAAAATGAAGCCAAGGCTCAACGACCCTCGGCCAGCCCAGCCACGGCTTGCTCGCTCTGGTGTCCCCTGCAAGGGGAAGTCCTAAGCCAGTCGCTCCCTGATTTGCCTCCACCATCTCTGGGTGCCAGTCCGCCTTCGGTTGTCCACAACCTGCACCTAAAAGCTAATAACGTCGTTGTCTCTCTCTTTCTCTCTCTCTCTCATACTTCGCGCATTGGTAATGAAAAACGCCCTTTTTGATGTTCCGGGACACGTACCCGGCTAGCCATCGCGCTTCGCTGTCACTTGTCCCAATCCACCGCACAAAACAAGGGGTTGTGAGTCGGGAAAAACAATGCGCAATTATTCATCCTCATCCAGTCACCTCAAGAGAAGTATGCCAAGCCGCCCTTTCATACTCTGTCAGGTCGACCATTAGAGACAGACACCTAGCACCGCGTTGAGAAAGGGGCACCGAAAATCTGTTGCGTATTCGGAGAGACGTTATAAGAACTCCTGCTACTGCAAAAAGCCCCGTGCCTCTGCGCTGCTGTCGTCGGTATCCGCGGGAGATGTCCGTGCGAGATGCGCTTTTGCCCGGGACCGCAAAGCGGTGTTCGGTGTAAAGGGGTATCAAAGCCTCCAACCCGAGCCTCCTCGACGATTGTCTCATGCCAGGCGGCAGATGTTGCGGCAACTGCGGGAGCGTACATGGATTCGAAAGAAACGCAAAACAAAAAGGGAAACGTGCGGGTGTGTGTAGTACAATCGCCCAGCTCAACAGTCGAGTTGCTAGAACAGGGCGGGCGGAAATATTGTGCAGAGAACCACCGATGTGCAGCCGTTCGTTCGTGGGACAGCCAGGTACTGTCCATTGCGGGGTGTAACATGAGAAGGGTGGCTAGTATAAGCAGGTGTCGTGATGTCGTCCTGGTTGCGCCCAGAAAGAGGCAGAGCCGAGGGGTGGGAGATGTTCCTGGGTCTGCGATAAAGTGGCAGGCGAGTGCCACTTTTCATCGTTTGAAGAATGTGGCGAATGACTGAACAAATGTTGTCTGTCCAGTTGGGCATCGGTCGAGTGGGTGTTATAGATCGAATTAATAGGCCCAAACCTTGAGCTGCGGCGGTCGTTAGCAGGATCTTCGAGAGTCGCCGTGTTCGTCAGAATGTGCATACCAAAGAATCCCAAGAGCCCGTGCACAGGCTGATGCCGTCGTTGCTGACGCCCAAGCAGCTGACACGGTTCTCGTGGCCAACGAGGGAGCCAACCTTCTCGCCTCTGGTGATGTCCCAAACCTGTTTGGTGGTAAGCGCATGTCTTCCTGGCATCCAGTTCTAGCTCGTACCTTGCACTCGAAGTCGTCGTAACCGGCAAACAGGAGACGACCCGAGACCGAGGTGGCAACAGATGTGATGCCGCAAAGAATGGACTCGGACTATACACTAGTTAGTCGCGCGCTGCTACTCGGCAGTCCTTGAATTTGGCTTTGACTCACGCCGTAGAGGTTCAATTCCCTATCGGCACGGATATCGAAGAGGCGGCAGGTGGCGTCATCGGAACCCGTGACGAAGGAGTGTCCGTCGGGGAAGAACTGGATTGCGTTGATGTCCGACTCGTGACCAGCGAACGTCTGGACTGCCTTGCCGGCACGGATATCCCACAGCTTGGCGAACGCATCGCATGCGCCCGAAATGAAGGTGTTGGAGTTTGTGGGGTTCAAGCTGATGCTCATCACATCCCCGAGGTGGTCGGCGAACTCCATGACCTTCTGTCCGGTCTCGATGTCCCACTTCATGCACGTCATGTCGCCGGAGGACGTCAGAATGCTCCTATCATTAATGAACCGACAGCAGGAGAGGTAACCGGCGTGGCCACTGAGCTCGCGAGCGACCCTCGTGGGACCCTCGCGCTGCTGGTTGAGGTTGTAGATGGAGCAGATGTTGTCGAGACCACCGCAGGCGACGTAGTTGCCGCTGGGTGCGTAGGCGCAGGTCATGACCCATGACGAGCGCAGGGGAATGGCGTGAACCTTGTTGGTGGTGTAGGCGTCCCAGATGATCAGCTTGCCGTCTTGCGAAGCAGAGACGAGGTGCCTGCGGTCGGTGGACCAGTGCATTGCGTAGATTTTGGCGAGATGGCCCTTGAGCGTTCGCTTGGCCTTCATCAGCTGGCCCCGGGGGATCGGCTCGTGGGCTTGTTGGGCGACAGATCGAACTGCGAACAATTGTCAGCAAAAAGGGGGGTCCTCGTCCATTGCGTCTCGTCGGAATGGCGATGACTCGGCGGCAGCGGGCGACGAAGGTTCAAGCGACCGCCGCGACGAGACCTGACCGGGGCAGTTACTGACGTGTAGTATCGGCGAGCTCATCCTTCTTCCTCTTGATCCTATCCTTCAGTGTCTCAGCCTCGCGTCGCGCCTGCTGGATGCGCGCCTGCATCGCCTCTGGCGACACATCATTGGAACCTTGCGAGTTCATTGTCGAAGGTAGCGGAATGAGTAGCCGATCGGGAGGTCGAGGAGGAGAGAAAGGCGAGGGAGGGCGGGCGAAGGAGGCGGGTGGGTGGTGATGGGCGGAATTGGGTGGTGGGCGTCGATCGTGGAGGTCGTCAATCAAAGGGGGAGGGAGTGAATTGGCGAAGTCTCAGTGGAGAGGAAGAAAAGAGAGACTGGTCAGAAGCTGGTTGCGGCCAGGTCAGGTCCGCAATGGCTCTATGGGCTTGGCCGAATCCCAGGTGCTGCAAGCCTGCAAGTGTGTTGGGGGGAAGGAATGCAAGCTCCAGGGGGGGGTCCGGCGTGCGGACCAGTAAGATCGGCTTCTAGGGTCAGGGAAATGATGGTCGCTCGGGGGAGAGGCCCAGAAGGTGGGAACTTTCGAGGTGGGTTACTGCGGCGGAAGGTGGGTGATGTACTTCCGAAGGAGCGACTGAATCTCGGCTCTGCTGAACGTTGTCGCGGGGTGGAAGCTAGCTCTTCTAATGTGCTTTCGTGCCATGTACCTAGCTTTTGGTATTTGCCAGGCAACAATGAATTGAAGTCTTCTCCGATACTTGTTGTGGTCGTCCAAATTGCTACCTATGGATGGCGTGAATCCTGAAAGAGCCACAGTAACCGAAGACCCCGGGAAAGAAAGACAAGACGAGACGCAGGAGGAGGAGGAGCTACTGGCCTCGGAGTTGGAATCTTGGCTGCTTGCTTAAAGGGGCCAAGTGGACGGGGGCCGCTTCATCGGGGGGCCAAGGGACGATACCAGATTACCGTGGTCTCGGAGAGGGGGCCTGGCAACTGGGAAGCAGAACCGGGGATTTCAAAGCCGACTAGCTGCTTTTTAGGTGGCAGTAGCGTATCGTGCGATCCCTACGTGCGTACCTTCATACGTTGTACTATTGTCTCAATCCTGGTGATGAATGGACCTGCCTAGGAAAGGTACAGCAAGTACTCGGGTAGGCAGGCATGGTTGGGCGGTACCTCGGATTCGTGGCTACCTACCTACAATTCAAGTGTGTCTCGCAGAACTTGACGGACAGGGTCACAATAAGGAATGAGCTGAACAGACTCTGAATCAGCATGTGCCCGTCTCGAAGCCTCCCTTTGTCCTCCTGCTCGTTTCGTCCCGACGCGGTGGTCTGCCTGACTCGGCAGAAGTACAGTACAGTAGGTGATTATGCTTCGACCGCCCCAATGATGGAATGGCATCCTTCTACTGCCGCTGTCCTGAGTCGAGAGAGAGGATGGCCTGTGGCTGGGAGATCCGGGTCTTGGTGCGGGCACGGTGCAGAGCGGGTATGCAATCTAAGGTACGGTAGGTTCGCGATCTGCTTACCACCTACTGCTGGCCGACCTTGGATCGTCCCTTCTTTTGACTGACAATGTTAGCCTACAATATGAGCGGTCCAGCTCTAGTGTATGCTGTGCTGGCCCCGGCAGACGATGATTGTCTTGCTGCACGTCAGGCCACTACGAGGATGTGCGCGGGGACTAGGCAAGTCGACTGATCCTCTGTCGAGCTGGCAATCCCAAGTGGATTCTCGGTGGAGGAGCTTGAAATTGGGAGGGTGTCTGGTCGCAACACGGGAGAGATTGCGAGCTGTGCTGCGGGATTGCCCAGAGCTTTCCGGAAAGGCTAGGAGACTCTCTCTCACCTTTGACGTACAGTGTCATCACAGTGTTAACATTTCAATTATTCCAACCCCTTCGCTGCTTGCGGTATGGTCGCCCGAAGGATCTACCAGCATTGAAGCAACTGACAACCTGAAAGTTGAAAGTCCACCCACCGTCGGTCTCTAACGTCCCGTCTGAGACTCGGGGGACCTTCTGGCTACGGGCAGGGCTCCATCGTTGCGCCCACTTCACTGCGTTAGGCCAGGGTGCCAGGAGAGGTTCGTCGCCACAAGCCCGAAATAGCTTCCATGTCACGAGCTACGAGCATGCCCTGTGCTCGGCGCGGCAATCACCATCTGGGATAGCAAACATCTGCACCCATTTCAGGGCTGGAGGAGCAGAAAACCACTAACCTTACATCAATAACTACTATCTGGACACGGCTCTCATTCGTGGCGCGATGGCATATAACGCATTCGAGGTTCAATGCGAAGAAAGCGACCTACTCGGCCTAACCGGCATCCCACGCCTCCCGCGTATTCGCACTCACCGCTGTCTTTCCCATTCACACATCTCTTGTTTGCTTCTCTGCCTGCGCCAGCACCGCCATCGGTTTGCTTCTTCCACACCACCACTCGCCAGTACCAGCCACCAGGCTAGACTCTTGTTGCATTGAACCGCATTGCCGCCTTAGAAACTCTGCCGTGCTCCGAGGGCGATGAGATGCACGTAAATAGCTCTTTTTGACCTGACCTGGCCCGAGCTCCCTCCAAGACCTCTACTACTCTTCTTGGCCTCGAGTCAAGGGAACTTGAAGCGTACCCCCTGTCATCCGCTGCTCGTTGCTTTTGTCCTGCGGAGAATCCCTCAACGGACGGGCATATCCGCGGGCTTGCGCCGCCCGGTTCTGGACCGTAGAATCGAGGATGATCTTTCCTCGGATGCATATATGACCGGTCGATCTCTGTGCTACAGCGACTCAGTACTCACCAAGAACCAACCGCCACCCTAGCCTGAGGCAGGGTGAGAGACAACTCTTCACCTCCTCATTATCACTTAAAGCAGCGGCATCCTAGATGGCCTTACGGGGGCCTTGATATCTGCTTCGACCGCAAACCTGTCGCCTGTGCATCAATAGACCTTTCAATAGTCCGCGCCGCTTTACGTATCGGCTACAATCCCACCCGCGACGTAGCACAGGCATCCTGAACAGCGAGTCTGCGGGATGTATCCCTCTACGCCCGCGTTGTCCAGGCACCTGCAGCAAAAGCACTCGCTCCCCGCTCCAACGGCCCGCGCCTTGTCACCTGTTTCGTCTAATTAGCATGTCTTATAATCAGTGCTCACATCATCTGTCCCCCGACAGGACATCAAAGGCCGGGACCTATTGGAGCCGGTGCCGTAGTGTGGCTTGAGATGACGGGTGCGTTGGATCAGAAATTGCCCGAAGGACAGGTCTGCGCCGCGTCAAACGGCCGCACATCGATTCCTTCGGTCAATATCCCGTGCTTGTACGCCCGCGAGAAGATCGTTCCGTGCGAGTCACTCGCGCAGAGCAACGCGCACGCCTAGCCCAGCAGTAATTCGAACACAGTCAAATCACTTCACCGAGTTCCGACGGTCCGATTCTTGTCATACGTTGAAAATTCACTCCAGTACCTAGTACTATAGCATTACACCTGGCTTGTACAGTCCAATGGAAGAGGGGGTTTCCCGGCTAGCCGTCTTTCGTTGCCTCTCCTGCTCTATAAGCTTTTCGCGGGCCAGAAACCCCCTCGGAAGTCTATCAGTTTCTTGTTCTCCGTATCCAACCCAGCGCCATCGCCAGGCGGAAAGGCTCAATGAAAAAAGGTGTCGACGCGGATGCGGCGCGCGTTTGGAAGTGTGTGACCCCGCGGGGGAAACACGCCTTCGATTTGCCGGCTTGCGGTTCGGCGCCGGAGGCTTGTCGATGCGCTGGGTTCAGACGCGCTGGGGGCGCATATCTGCTGAGGCAGCTTGTCGGTTTGCGCAAGTAATTGGTCGTTTACTCGCGCGAGATGTCGCGGCCAAAGGCCTTGGACTTGAGCCAGTCGATGATGACGAGCAGGCGGTTACGGGCTATGGGATTGTCAGTAGATGAAACCGCACCAGCCCGTACGGGAAAGACTTACTGCTGAAGCACATGGACAGGTAGGCGCTGCGCCAGAAGAGGAAGGTCATGCTGCCGCCACTGGCGATGTTGCCGTTCCACCAGCTGACGTCGGCGACGGCCTTCTCGCTGCCGATGTAGGCGAGGGAGCCCTGGTGGGTGTAGTGGAAGGGCTTGATATCCTTGATGCGGCGCAGCTGGCGCTCGCAGTCTTCAATCTCACGGGCGGCGTTGGCAGAGTCGGCGCCGGGCTTGAGGTTGAGGTTGGAGCTGAGATCGTGAATCTTGGTCTCGAGAGCTTCGGTCTTGGCCATGTTGTTGAACAGACGAGCGAGGAAACCACCCTGCTGGCCGGCAACCTGGGCAGTAGGGGCGTAGCCAGCGACAGCGCAGTCACCGACGGCCCAGATGTCGCGGGCGCCCTGGACGACCAGGTACTCGTTGACGGCGAGGCCACGGCGAGAGTCCTTCTGCGCGGGGATCTTAGAGATGAGGTCCTTGATGATGGGGCGGACAGCGTTGCCAGTAGCCCAGACGAGAAGGCCGTAGGGAATGGTCATGGTTTCCTTGGAGCCGTCGGGACGAGTGGCGACAGCCTCCACGGTGCTGTCGGTGACGTTCTTGACCATGGTCTTGGTGAGGATGTCGATCTTCTCTTCCTTGAAGGTGTTCTCGGTGTACTCAATCAGCTGCTTGGAGAAAGAGGGCAGGACGTTGGGAAGGGCCTCGATCAGGGTAACCTTGAAGCGATCGGCAATCTCGGGAACCAGGCGCTTGATATCATCCTCGAAGAAATCCTGAAGCTCGCCGGCGAACTCGACGCCGGTGGGACCGCCACCGACGACGACCATGTGCAGCAGGCGGTCAATCTCCTCCTTGGTCTGACCCTTGAAGGCGGCAGTCTCGACGCAGTCCATGATCTTCTTGCGAATGTTTTGGGCGTCGCCAATTTCCTTCAGGAAGCAAGAGTTCTCGCGAACACCGGGGATACCGAAAGTAGCGTTCTCGGCACCGACGCCAATGACAAGCATGTCGTAGGGAATCTCGGTCTGGGAGGTTGCGCCGCGGATTTCCGAGTTGTCAGTGATCTTGACGACCTTGCGCTCGGGATCGATGGAGTCGGCTTCGGCTTCGTAAAACTTGACGCTGGTCTTCTTGTGCTGCAGGATGGATCGGACAGGCTCCATAATGGAGCGGTGCTCGATCAGACCAGTGGTGCAAGAGGGCAGGAGAGGCGTGAAGAGGAAGTAGTTGCGAGGGGAGATGACGACGACATTGTAGTTTTCGGTATCAAGCTTCTTGAGGAGGGAAACGGAACCCCAGCCAGTGCCTATCGCAAAGGTTAGCATGATGCCAACGAGGTACTCCGGTTTTCCCATGGAGCGGCTGGACAGGAGTCATCACGGGGGCGCATACCGAGTACAACAAGGGTCTTCTTGGTCGGATCGGGCTCAGACTGGGGCAGAGGGTTGCGGTCCTCATAGATGGCGTAGCCGACGAAACCCAGGCTGCCGATGACGGAGAGATAGGTCAACCTCCAAAGCCACTTGAATGATGTCCGGAGCTTGCCGGGCTTGGGCTTTGGAAGGGCATCAGCGTAGGCGCGCTGGAACTGGCGCGCAAAGGCAGTCGGCCGTGCGACCGCATTGGGTCTCGCCGTCGAGGCCAGGGGGGATGTCTGCTTCGAATAGGTCGCGAGGGCCCTCCGGGCGATGGTCGAGGTAGCTCTCGGGGCGAATTGAGCTTGATGAGCCGCACGAAGCGAGCTCGCAGCTCGAGCTGATGAAGCCATGGCTTCCCTGTTGCTGACCGGGGACGATGGTCCCGTGTAGGGGTTGATCTAACGATCTGGAAAGGGGTTGTAGGGAATGGTGATTGACAAAGGGAGGGAGAAAGAAAAATGAGAGAGCGGATTTTAGGAGATAGATAGCAGATAGGTGAGCGGCGACCCGGGCAGCGCTGGTGGTGGTCGAGAGAGATCCGGCTGCGTGGATCTTCCCGGTCCTGACAAGAGCGCAGTCGGGCTCTGAATCCCGGCTTCTGATTGAGCGCCAGTCTCGTAGCTTGTGACGCACTCCCGCGCAGTCCTGTTGGAGACTGTTGTACGCCCCTGTTGCAATCTCCAAGAGGCCTTGGCAAGCATCCTCACTGCCTGTCATCCTTCACTGACGCACTACTAGCACGGTCACTTTTTTTTTTCCCTCTCTCGCCATCCAGGGAAGGCATGTCCGACAATTCCAGCCCGAAAATTCTGCGGCGGTCCGATTAGACAGGGCGGAATTTACTGATAGTGGGCGAATCGCTCTTCCCCCTGTGCTTTCACACCGGCCAGTATTTCAATTGCGAGTTAAAATGTTATCATCCTCACCCTTTCAGCTTTGTCTGCTTGTCCTCGACATCGACACTACCTAATAATCAGACCCTCGTTTCTGGCAACCCATCACACCCATTTTTACCCCAAGATTCTCACTGATTACTTACCCCAAGAACACCATACTCAAGTTTCTGTCATAATCGGCCAGCTATCCCCCGGCTCCGGGCCGGTCCCGGTCCACGCAAAAGACCTCCAGCGTACCTCAAGTCCAGACGCCCGCGCGTGTGTAGGTCAGCCATTTCATGGATGTGTGCCAGCGAGCCCAGGAACCCAATCTTGCCAATTCTAGTGTGTGCAAGTATCCCCTGGCACTTGTGATGGAGCTCCTGTGGAGACCGAGACGAGGAGGCTGGACCCCTTTCGCTTCGTCATCTACCGTTGCTTTGCGCCTTCGCACCGAGAGCCGCTTTGGAAAGTTCCTTTATTATTGCCGCAAACCGACTGGGGCTCTCTGACTGGAGCGCTTGTCCTTGCCCTTTGCGGCCGACACCGAGCGGTTATAGACGCCATCACCAAATCGCTCACCGCGCTCAACTTGCCGGCGACCACGGCGATGCAGGGCCTCAGGACCCTGACCACGGTGATTTTGCCGATGGTGTCAAGGTCGCGGCATCGAACCTTTTGATGGTGGTTGACCTACTGTACAGCCCCACCACCCTCGCATTCAGGCTGTTCTCCTGCCGAACAGCCCTGGGAGCCTCACGATATATGGGATCCACCCTGTGTGCGCCGGCGTATCGTCGGCAGACGGACTTTTTCCCGCGCCCGGGAATCCACCGGCAAATCGGCGGTCCACACTCAGGTTCCTGCTCCAAGCTGGCTGGGCATCGGTCTCGTTGCCGGCCTCGAGACGAGGCACAAGGCGAACCCGTCAGTCAGCTCGGTGCGGCTGCGTTATCGGGTTCGAGCCTCCAGGCTCCATGCCCAACCATGAGCATGTCAGCGGGCTCGTGGGTTCTGTAATATATGGAGAAGGCCCTCGAGGCGGCCCTACGTTAACTTCAGCGTGTTTTGCTTGCTAATCCCCTCGACTCGAGTGCTGCTCAGTCCCTGGTGGGCCCGGTCCATACACGCTGTGGTGGGAGGCGCGAGATGCTCACGATTGATAACCTCAATGGGCGGCCAGATTCCCGCTCCTCCGTCCATGCGCGGACAACCCTCAGCACAGCCCTGTGGGAGATTCATTTGGAGATTCACTTGGCGGTCAAGACCATCTCTATTGTAAGTACAGGGTATAGCCCCAAGCTCCTGTCAACATCCCGAACCAGTGACCAGTACCGGAACCACCAGGACGGTTCTGCGCCAAAGCTCGGGAGATCGCTCCGGGACCGCCCGACCTCAGCCAGCTCTCCCCGCGT
The DNA here is from genome assembly GCA_037042015.1 of Furcasterigmium sp. R96-07A1. Classification (NCBI taxonomy): domain Eukaryota; kingdom Fungi; phylum Ascomycota; class Sordariomycetes; order Glomerellales; family Plectosphaerellaceae; genus Furcasterigmium; species Furcasterigmium sp. R96-07A1. Next base: position 72,590 of record JAXQJP010000042.1, read on the forward strand.
TTTCGCGAAGCTACCCCAGAACATACACCATCAGAAGACGATAATCATCGTTTTCGTGGAGCTCGTGCTTGAGCGGTCCCATTTCCCCGGAATTACAACGTGGGAGATGGAGAGTAGCCGATGCAGCCTCGGCATTGAATCCCGTGGTGCCTTGCTGCTTGGTCTCCACGAACTCTGGCCCCGTCTCCACGGTCCTGTAGCCGCTTCTCCATGATACTACTGTTGCCTCGGTCTCCACGAATCTGTTGCTCATTTCTCCATCATCCTCGGTCAGTAGCTCACATGTTATCTCGAGTCTCGTGTTGATCTTCCGCAGATGGGCACAATGTCAGTAAGTCCTTCCATAGGCTTGTGTGATTAGATACCTCTAGACAAGTCGTGATCAGAGATGAGACTGCCAAACGCCATATTTGATTGCCAGCCAGCGGCAATGCAAAGTGTGACTTGAGTTCAGGCCCAGACAAAAACCCGGTAATCGGTACACTGGGTAGCCATTTGAAAACCCTTTTTAAAGCTCGTATGCGCCGCGGGGGGTGCTCGCCCGTCGCTGGGCGTTCATCTGATATGACTGTCTTGGTAATGACCTTGGTGTTCTGTCAAGCAAGCAGACAGCAACTGTCAAGATGCAGCTTGACATCCCCTGGGTCATGGGAGACGACAGCATCAGGAGGTATGGGATCTCCGCAGCAGCAACGCCAATGCCTCGAGGATATCACGGCGTGATGACACGAATTCCAGTGCCGGGATACTATCATGGAGGTGCTCCGAATAACATAAGACTTCCTCAAGCTGCAGAGCAGCCGTGTGGCGGCGGTGTATATTGTAGGCAGCTATGGTGCAGCTTGGAATACCTATGATGCAATCAACTCAACGTTAAATTGAACCTAGCCGTTGTTCTTGAATCTTAGAAACAGAGGGCCTTGCTGCGCACGTACCCAAAGGACAAATGGTACGTCAGACCTTCGCGAGGTTCAAGATCCATAACTAGATTAAAAGTCGATGTCAATGGAGACCGAGTGTTCATGTGAACGAGCCAGTTCATTGATATTGTACCGATGTGGACACGGAGGACGTGACAGAAACGCAGCCAGTCCTCTATTGGAGGACCATACGATGGTGCTTTCGAGCGATCTGGTTTTGGATGCCTGTTGTAGCCTCCATATCTGACAGGAATTGCGATTAAGGTACGAAACAAATAGCGGACTGCCTACAGAGCGAGAAGGTCATTGCTTGCGCTGACCGTCGTCGTCTACTACTGTCGAGTGCCTCGAGGATTGTTTCCAAATGATTCTTCCAAATCTGATGAAACATTGCATGTGCGGCTTTGATTCGCATCGCATGGGTTTGGGCGAGAGCTGATCTGACTACGATTCAGCTGTTCAATCTTCAAAGCAATTCATGGCCATGCAAATCACTATACTTATGACGCTCAGTAAAGTCTGTCGATGAGCACAAATTGAACTTTACATGCGGCGAGCTAAGGAAGAGCGGCGGTTAAAGCAAGCATCTGAGATCAGGGCACCCCAGACCCCCAGCTGTGCAACTATTTCCAAGCTTCAATAACCGGCCTCGAGAATCCCTCGGTAGCACGTGTCCTTGCAGCTGCGCCTCGAGGAACACACCGAGCACTCGGACAGATGCTGCGGCATCACGGTTCGCGGCAACTTCGCGAGCGACATGTTTGACTCCCAGTTCAGACGATGCCGAGCATCCGGGATCTTGGCGCGAAAACGAAACACCTCGCAGCGAGCTCGCCGCCTTTCTTCGAGAACTTGTTCCGGCGTAGCAGCCACCACAGGAGCTTGCCTCGGCTGGCGGCCGCGGCAGTGAAGGCGAAGGCCTAGATCTGCGTTCACGGACGCAGAGATATCCGACGCCCAGAGCTGTTACAGGTGGCCAACCATCTGTCCAAGTCCTCTAGCATGCGACGTGGTGAGCTCTGCACAGATCGTGGGCTATTGTTTCAGACGCCAAGACGATATTGGATGGTGCGTGCTAGCGTCGCGACTTGGCATCAAATTGGCTGTGATGTTTGGCGTTCAAGAAGAAGACGGAGGAAAATGTTTCTTTCGAGAAGACGAAACCCTAGGAAAGGTCAGGCAGGTGGTGCTCAACAAGAAGGGTGGTTGACCGTGTCTGACCCAGCAAGACGAGGTCACGATGGGAAGCGGACCAAGCTGGACGAGCAAGATGATAGACCCGCAGATGCTACCAGAATTGCCCTCGAGACGGCCACAGTATGCTCGCTCCATGGATACGCGGGATGCCTGGGCCCTCCGGGGCTGACTACTGTTTGCAGATCACTGAGGGGTGGGAAAGCCGGCCAAGCGCCCCGACTCGAAACATCGTGAGCGACGGGCTACCTTAGAAAATCAGCGAGGCTGGTGAAGATCGAGGAAGAATCCTCCGAGATGCTCGAGACACCAAGTTGAGGGTGACCGGGTGCCAAGAATAAAACACCAAAGTGGAAATACTGGCCAGAAGTGGCTGTTTATGTGAAGTTTGGCGACAGGAAGCTGCCGAACCGAGGACTTCAGATGATGGTTCACTGGAAACTGAATAAAGCGCAAAGTGCCGCCATTGGTGGTTTATCTGTAGCGACCGCGCTTGCGAGTAGATGCCAAGATGGGCTGGGAGCTGTCTGGCGTTGCGAGGGACGGCGAGTATTGTCCCTGCGAGCCGCGGACGAACATGCAACTCGGACGAGGTCGTCTTGGGGATTTGAAGGGTCGAAGGTCTGAGGGTTGAAGGGAGCGAAGCTATTGGCCCCCACATACCGAAGCTGGCTGGTGTTTATTATGTCAGCACGCTCACCCAATCGCGGGTGCTCTTTTGGGCAAGCACGATCCCTGGTTCTGAAACTCGGATTCGCCAAGTTGAAACGCTCGAACAACATCGAAGCAGTCTGAGCGTCAAGAGCCGCCGGGTTTTCAAGGCAGCATCCTTACCCTCTCTCCTTGCCTTGCCTCTTTCGCAATGAGCAAGGGAACGAGGAGGCCTCGGCCAGACACCCAACCCCGACACTATTCTATCTCTTGGCTTCCCGGATTTGGCATCTGGCTGGGCGAAATGAGTGAAGCCGTGCAATGCCCAGCGCGGCCCCCTTGCTGTTCGTGATCATATCCCCGACGTCGATCACGGAACCTACCATATTGCCCCCTGGCAAGCCTTCGCCATGCGCTGGTGGGTCCTCAAGTCCACGTTCTCGCCCTGAACTCACAGGCTCCCTCTGCTGCTGGTGAAGAATCCAAGGACATTGTTTACGCTGGCTCGGGGCCATGATCTGCTCCAGTCCTGGCCAGTGCTAAAGCCAAGACCAATACTGCACATCACGACATGCCAGCCTCAGTGGCTTCAAACTTGATCACGATGCCAGGAGATACTACGAGCCTCGGCAGGAGACAATACGCAATAGAGCTCCTCGCTCTGCGTTGGCCGTCTGTTACGGACCCGCCTGAGACGCCTGGGTACGAGTGGCCACTGAGTCGCGCCTCGTTCAGGGACCAGCACAGCATGACGACGTAGTCAGTGCATCCGGACTCCTTGTCTGAACACATCCCTGAAGCGCCGCGTCTGCTGTTGTCCGGCAATGCTCCCGCCGACCCCTGTCGCTTCTTCTCTACCTTGGTGGCACCTGCGCTAGCAGCAGACTCGTACCTCATGTAACCGCTACCCGTTCCCCGCGCTATGAGGCACATGGGCCCCTGTCCGCGATCTGATACAAACTGACGCTCTCTTCCCGTCTCTTGTCTTGCTTCCCTCCCTTCTCCCCTCTTCTCCCTCTGCTGCCTCTCCACCTCCTCCACTGGGTGTCTGTCTTTTACTCCTTTGTTCATTTGCGTACATTCAAGGCCGGCCTTAGTTCGCTTCTATCACTCCCAGTCCCTTCGGTGGGTATCTGGTCTTCTTCAGCAATCTTCTTCTAGTATATCTGCCTTGTATTCTCGTTCTTACTCCAGCCTCGCTGCCTCTGCATCCATCTTCTCGATAACGGACCGCCCGACGCCTGACAACGTCAACGCCAACCCGGATCAAACTCGACGAGGTCATGCATTGTAGGAGTTGAAGCTGGGCACCGTCGACTCACCTGTGGAGGCTGGACGCATCAACGCTTGTATGGCTGGGACAGACATGGCACCTCATTTTGCTTTCCGAGACGCCCAAAACTCCATTGGGAAGAGGGCCACTCGCCCGCCCAACATTCGCGTACCTAACAACGCCCTTCGGAGGAGAGATGTGCCAGATGTCGACTCTGATTCCTCGGCTGACGAGGCCAGTCCGATCCGGCCTACGCGGAGGACCAGAAGTACCCGGACTAGGCAGGTTGTCGACCCTGCGCCAGGTGTGAGAGTGGGCGACATTCCTGATGAGGAGGTTGAGACGGTCGTTGAGCTTCTATCCGACAGCGACTCCAGCGGTCCTGGCAGTCCAGATTCGCCCGCGACCCCGTCGAGCCGAGCCTCGCTCCCAGCACCGGCCCCGACTCAGGTCGACCCATCACCGTTGCCGGTGCAGCCACCTCCGCCGCCACCCCCATCTCAAGCTGCACCGACCCGCACGCCTCCGCCGCTGCCACCACTGCTCCCTAGCGATGTCCCGACTCCTACACCGGAGCCGATTCAGGCAAACCCTCAAGTCACGCTGACGCCCATTGCGCCGCCGAGGACGACTCGTGCACCCAATCCAGCCCTCGACATCGCTCCTATTAGACAGCCTGGTCTTCCGGTCAACGAGCAGAACCCCGATGTCCCCCCGGTGGCAGCACCCATCTTGCCATCACTGGTTGACACCACTGTATCGCTCGACTTCCCTCAGATCACGACATCTCCCGATGGAACTCCAGACTTCACCCCGCCCTTTAGTACCGTAAGCTACAAGTCGGCCATGGCGAGAGATTCTGTTGCTAATCGATTCTAGTCTATTCCTGGCAGTACCACATCTGCCGCGCCTTTCAACCCAGCTCCTCCTCGCAAAGAGGTTGACCCTCCACTTTCTGACCCGGCTCTGTCGGGCAGACCGCAGCCCCAGACGACCGTGTCTTCAAGTTCTAGTTCTAGCCAAGACTCGTCGTCTGCAACGGCCATTCCCATGGAGGGCAGCACCAGTGGAAGCAGTAGTCGGATGGATGCCAACACCGAGCATGCCTTGATTGCTGTCGGCTCGATAGGTATGGGCTTTCTATCGAGTTCCAGAGATGAGCGTGCTCACTGACCCTTGCATAGGTTCTTTCATATTTGTCTGCTTCATCTCCTTTGTCATTTGGTGGAGCGTCCGCAAGGCCAGACTCAAGCGCAAGGAGCGACAGAGCCAAATTTCCGCACGGGGCGTTCCGCCGCCGCAAGGCCCCGGCAAAGGTGCTCAGTTCATGGCCAAGATCCCCTTCCTGAAGAAATACTCCGAGGCACGCGGCTGGGACAATCTGGACGACGGGCAGTTGAACGGACAATCCTCCTTCTACGAAAAGTCCGGCGGCCGTGGCACGCTTCAGTTGGACACCGGCTTCTACGCAACAAACCAGAATGCCATGTCGTATCAGCCGGGAAGTGCCACTCAAGGATTGCCGCAATTCAGCCTTCACAACAGCCCCATCACAGTCAGCCCCACGAGCACGATGCTGGCGCGGTCCAACACGGTCAGCGCGCAGCATGGCACTTATCAATCAACGGAGAATGGGACACTGAACAACATCTTTAATCAATACGGAAACGGAAGCACCCTCGGACAGAACATCGGCCAAGCCGGGATGAACTCTTACGGGCAGCCTCGCAGGCAGCTCAACAGGGCGAGCGAGATCTCGTCCCTGTCATCTGGGTTCGGCGACGGCGATATCCTGGTCCCTCCTGCAGTCGCTCAGGTGCCCGCTCAGGGCAACATGTCACGCGAGTCTTGGCTGAGCAGGGGCAACAGGGAGACGATCTATACGGAAACCAGCGAGGACTCGCCTCCTCGCTTCAGGACGGTCAACAGCTGGGTCAATCAACAGACGGGCAGGGTCAAGAGGCAGCAGGCTCGGGAAGGCGAGGATGGCGACGTACCTCCCGTGCCTGGCCTGCCGAACATGCCTCCGGAGCCGCAGTTTACGATGATGATGCCGGACGGGGAAGAGCCGAGGCGTGCGGAGGGTTACAATAATGCGGCGTCATGAGCTTCCCCCAGAGCAGATTGGCCGCGACTTATACCCAAAGGGAGGAATGGTGGAGGAGTGAATGAGTGAAGGAATGCGTCTTTGAGGATGCAGGTGATGTCTGTATATCAAAACTCCAACCATCTTCTAGACAAGCCTGGCGCTTGGGAGGGTGGAGATGACAACCAGCGAGGCGAGCAGTCGCCGAGTGTATACAGTTTATGAATAGGGGGTGTTGCTAGGCTGGGAGGAGACAGTCGGCAGAGTCCATAAAGCAATGACAAAACCTTGGATATACATAAGAGCTTACCTGCCTCTCTGAAGTACACAATAATCTAGACCGGGCTCCTGTTGTCCTCACATGTCTTGTTGCTTTCACTGAGCCTCGGGGCTTACGCATTAGGGGGCGGCGAGCAAGACAACCTAGAAAACCACAACGGCCTTGTGGCCGGGTGGAGCCAGGGTTCATGCCGCTTGAAACAGGGCGCCAAGGCTAGTCTCCAGCGGCGCAAGCTTGCACAGCCTCTCCCGTCCGTCTGGGAGAACCAGGCCAATGAGGCAAGCTTGAATACTGGTGGAAGACCCACAGTAATGGGTGGGGCTGGTCGTTCCGCGTGGCTCAGCAAGCCGCAATGCCGCGGCGAATGACGACGTCTGCTGGCGACGCTTTCCACTCGCAGCTTGGCTGCCATGATATTCTTAGCACAGATGGAGAAGACCGAGGGGCAATTCGTCTATTTCCCCATCCTTCATATGTTCTCGACAGCATCGTAACCTAGCCTTCCCCTTTCGACTCGCCTTTGTTCGGACTCATCTGTATATTATACTTTGCGCCTTATACGCCCTACGCTATTAGCACCTAAGAACGAGGTCTCAGACATTCGAAACTCGAGGCAGACCCGAGTCAGCTGACGTTCAAGCCCACGAGGACAACGGGCCACAACATCCAAGGCCAGGGATCCGGCTTCCTTGCGACCACTTTCTCGGTTGTTTTACAAAATCACTGCCTTTCTGGTGTAACCTGCACTCCTACGGATTCCGCCAGACCCGTTCACCCTAGAGGCAGCATCGACAACCGAGATCCAAGAGCATAGCTTCCAGCTGTTCAACATGCTCGACGAAAACCTGCCCACATATCACTACAAGCCGTCCTCCGACTCGCCCCTCCATACGATCCTCTACTTCACCCACAATGGCTCCGAAAGGACGCCATCCTACGTCCTCCTCCGGCCCGACCCCGCACTGCCAGAGGCCAAGAACAAGTACGCGGTAGCCCTGACAGACGCCTCCTCCCAGGCGATCATCTACTCCGAAGTCCTCGTCACCCCGAGCTGGACGCAGCCGACCCTCTCCCAGGCTGAGATCCGCGCCAACAACGGCGTCCCCGTTCCCGCGGCCCCCATCATCCCCGACACCGTCACCCTGCAGCTCTACAACCCGGACTCGCAGGTCGTTATCCGCTCCAAGCCCGGGTCATGGGGCAAGTCGGACAGCTGGGAGTTCGAGCTGCCGGAGCAGTCCTTCCGCGCCCCGAGCGCGAGCATGCTCGACCGCGACGAGGCCTCGGCGGCCCCCGTCGCCGACCTCGTGCCCAAGATCATGTTCCGCTGGAAGAAGGAGAGCCGCCTCGGCAAGGAGATGACGTGCTACATGGTCGGCAAGTCCGTCGGCGGGAGCAAGAGCAAGGAACCCGACATCACCGTCGCCATGTTCAAGGACGGCAGGCACGGGAGCACCGTCGCTATCTACGAGCCGAACCTGCGACGCGTCGAGGTGCAGGACCAGAAGGGGCTGGATATCGTGCTGCTGCTGGGTGCCGAGGTCGTGAGGGATATGTGGCTGAACCCGAGGGCTGACCTGTTCAACACGGCTGGTGCGCCGCCGCCACAGCAGCAGCAGCAGCAGGCTGGGAAGAGGAAGGACTCGCGCGGGTCGCCCGCTCCCGCTGCTGCCATGTCAGGGGCCGCCTTTACCGGGCCCACCATGTCTGGCGGCGCAGGAGGTGCGCCCTCTACCGCGTCTGCCGTTCCGCCACGCAGGGACCAGCACGAGATCGACGCCGAGACCCGCCGGCTGCAGGCCATGGTCGCCGAAGAAGAGCGGCAGGCGCGCGAGCGCGAGCGGCTAGATGCCGAGGAGGCGCGGCGGATCAAGGACATGCTCGAACAGGAGGAGAACGAGCGCAGGCGGAAGCAAGCGGAAATAGACGCCGAGACGGAGCGGCTGAGGCGCGAGTACGGCGTGCAGGGCCAGGCGTACAGCGGGACCAACAACGTCACGTCCCCGGAGGGCCCGGGCCCGAATCTTCCCCCTCGTCCCGGCGCCGCGGGGAGGGGGTCGTACTTTGGCACCAACAACCTCGCCCAGCCGAAGCCGCCGCAACGGCCTGTTAGCGCAGGGCCGTCGCCGGCGCAAGGGTCGGCGCAGATGTCCGGCGGGAGCACCGGGTGGTGGAAGCCAAACGGTGGCGGCGGCGGCGGCGGCAGCAGCAGCGGGCATCACGCCAGCGCGAGTGGAGGGGGTGGTAGCGGCGGAAAGAAGCCGAGCAGCAACCCGCTCTCGGGGCTGCTGAGTGGCAGCGGACCGTATGGAAACCCGGCTGCGAGCGTCAGCAACTTCTTCAACCGCCACCGGGGTGAGGGTGAGGGCCAGAGGACGAGGGATGTGGACGGCGGAGACGAGGGCAGGAGGCTGACGAAGAAGAGGAGTACACACTTCTGAGTCGTCGGTAGGCGGGTATGCATCAGCGAGGTGGAAGGACATTGTGCATTTTTTGGCGTTGGATGTGTTTTGTGGAGGAATAGCTGGATTTTCTAGCAGATACCCTACGAGTGTCTACGGCCATGTGGTCATGAATGATGATATTTCTTTTCTTGATATTACATCGATGGCAGAGCTACCATCTCGGCCGACGTATGGGTTCTTTGCTCCGGCGTCCGGCGCTGGGCCGCATTTGGGTCCTCCGCTGCTCAGTGCTTCTTCGCTCTACTGTAGCAAGCGCGCAAGCATATGGGATCGACGAGATCGGATAGCAGCTAAAACTTGTAGTCTGGGTAAACATCGTCAGATCTTATCTTACTCGCACGAAGCATCTCACCGTGGGGTGGGCGGATATTGCCCCCGCGCCAATCCGGCTGCTGCCCGCCTTCTGTCCCGTCCCCAAAGGGACCGTTCCGACGCCTAAAAACAAACTGCTTATTAGTCGTGTTGATGCACTACAGCGTAATATACCCCGAAATCCTGCGGTGATCACCATCGCGCGGGGTTGCCGTTCTAGGAAAATCCTACGGAAACTGACTGTACAAATACGGTCAGTGTCGAGACATGCACACTTCTTCAGATGTTCCCAACTTCCGGCAATGTAGCCCACGATGGCCTCCCCAGCGAAACAGACGATAGAGCTACTATCGTCAGGTTCGAAAGATGAGCTCTCTCAGCCTGTGTTAGACGCTGGCTCTCCGGCGGAGCCACCCAGAAAACACCAAGCAGTGGCGAAGGACAGTGACCAGAGTCCTGACATCACTGGCAAATCGGACGAGACAGAGCCGACTACCGGGAGTGCAGCATTCGCCGGGGAGAAGTGGAACAATCCGAAGTCAAATGCCTACCGACTTGGCGCTGCCTTCTTCAGCTTTCTGGTGCTCGGTGCCAACGATGCGGCCTATGGTGTAAGCTCCATTCTACTCCGGCATGCTGGCAACCCTCCCGCTGACTACGACCAGGCCTTGATTCCATACGTAGGTAATTCTTGTGAAATCAAAGCTTCGTGGAATTAAACATGGACAGCTCGAGTCATACTATAACCTCTCCTATATCATAGTCTCGCTGGTCTTCCTCTCGCCCTTCGTGGGCTACGTCCTTTCAGCGGCCCTCATCAACCTCATCCATCTGAGGCTCGGACAGAGGGGCGTTGCCATGCTATGTGGAGGATGTCACCTTGCCGCCTATATTATCGTTGCGCCACACCCACCATATCCAGTGCTGGTTCTCGCCTACATCCTCGCGGGCTTCGCCAACGGCCTGGCCGACGCCGCATGGAACGCCTGGGTCGGCAACCTGAGCAACGCCAACGAGGTCCTTGGCTTCCTACATGCCGTCTACGGCGTCGGAGGGATCGTTGCACCCCTGGTGGCCACAAATATGATCACAAAGGCCCACCTTCCATGGTACACCTTCTACTATGTCATGGTATGGCCCCGGGACTACGCCTTGGAGATGACCTAGCTGAATGATGCCCGCAGATCGGCCTGGCCATCCTCGAGCTCATCACAGGCACGTGGGCGTTCTGGCACCGCACGGCCGCCGCCTACCGCGAGACCATCGGCCAAGACACCACCAGCCCGAACAGCGGTGGTATGCGCCTCGCCCTGGTCACGCGGCCCCACGCGCGCGTGACCTGGGTCTGCTCCCTCTTCCTCCTCGGCTACGTGGGCGTCGAGGTATCCCTCGGCGGGTGGATCGTGCAGTTCATGCTGCGGGTGCGGGACGCCGACCCCTTTGATGCCGGTATGACCTCCGTCGGCTTCTGGCTGGGTCTGACGGCCGGACGGGTCGTGCTGGGCTTTGTGACGCCGCGGGTGGGCGTCTCACGGTCCATGATCGCGTACCTCGTCCTGACTATGGCGCTGGAGCTGGTCTTCTGGCTGGTGCCGCATTTCTACGTCTCGGCGGTGGCCGTGGCGCTTCAGGGGTTTTTCCTGGGGCCGATGTTCCCCACGGTGATCGTGGCGGCGACGAGGTTACTGCCGAGATCTCTGCACGTGAGCGCCATCGGGTTCGCGGCGGCGTTTGGGAGTAGCGGCGCTGCTGTGTTGCCGTTCGCCGTCGGGGCGATTGCGCAGGCCAAAGGGGTCGCGGTGCTTCAGCCTATCATCCTTGCTTTGCTGGTGGTCTTGCTTGGCCTGTGGTTTTGTCTTCCTAGCCTGCGAGAGAAGAGAAGCGAGGAGCAGGATGTAGGTCAGGAAACAAGGTCATGATCTACGAGGACTGGAACCATGCAAGGTATTAAGAGTTGTGTGACTTCAGAACAGTGGAGAAATATTTGGGATAGAGCGGGAGGGACCCTTCTCAATGAATGAGCTCTGTAATAAAAGAGCCATGTGCAAAATGAGACCCCTAGTTATTTGTCCCTTACCAGAAGAGATCGTTGGTCGCTGAGCGCATCGTTAAGTGACGTGAAGCTGAAGGGAGCGCTCACCGAGAAGGTGGGCCATTAAGCTTGCTCCAGCTAGGTACCCACCAATCAGAACGGGAGCTTACTGACTAAGCTGCCTGCTGGCTGAGCGCTTCACCTTGCACCCCTTTCTCTCACCGAGAATCTCGGTGAACCAAATGTCAATTACGCACGGACCATCTTGCTTCTGCCCGGCTCAAAATTTACGATGGATCCACTCGAAAGTCCGATGGACTATCAGGAGGCCTGCATCATCGCCTCGGAGAACAAATTTCAACACCAAGTTGAAGAAGCCAGCGACAACAACAACCTCCATCCCGAGCAGACACAGATCGGCCCCAACGATAGCCTTCACATCGATATCCTCATACATCAAGAGGATCTTTCCATTTCCGATTCCCCGAATACCCCCAAATCACCAGAAGAAGACTTCACCATGGTTCAGCTCGTCGAGGTCGAGGATGAGCATTTCCAGGGCTCCCAGCAGGTCCCCATCGAGGACGACGGCGATTTCACCGATACCGGTACGTCCTTCAGCTGCAGAATTCATCCACATCTCAACACAACGGGCGCCGCGATGGGCGAACTAACGGTCGCATCCGCGGCATTACTCGCGTGACATCGCACCAGCTAACACCTCGTCTCCCAGACTCCGAGATCTCCGATGACAGCGACTACGACCCGAGGGAGGAGTCCCTGAGCGAGCGCCTCTACGCCCTCAAGGACATGATCCCCCCCACGACACGTGGCTGGATCGGCTCCAAGGTCGACAGCGGCGCCCGCGTCGTCCAAAGCACCTGGTACTACGGCTCGCGCACCCTCTGGGTCGTCTGCACCACCGCCCTCATGATTGGTGTCCCCCTGGCTACCTGCTGGGCCGAGGACCAGCAGATCGAGGGCATGGAGCGCGAGTACCGCATGCGCGAGCAGGGCAGCGAGCTGCTCACCGCCGGCGACGAGAAGGAGGGCTCGACCGCCGACCAGCTCAGCCAGTCCCTCGGCCGCGCTGAGGCGCGCCCTGCTCTGTAGGCAAGTCTCGCCTGAGGCTGGCCGTTCTTTCGACGGCTTTATTACATCCACCACTGGACGTTTCCCGGCACGCACACGGAAACCTTGTACATTATTAGACCACTCGCCCTCCGTCTCAACCCTATCACCTGCGAAACGCATGCGGGTAAACATTTCTCGCCTACTCGCGCGTCGGCTCCTGCCTGCCAGCGGGATGATGGGCTTCGGCAGCCGACGAAACACGAACACACTGGATGGGATAGACACCTGGCTTTAGCGGAGGAGTGCGACAACAGCCATTCTGTTAACTGTTAATTGGGGAATGGCTTTGGCTTTTGACTTCCTCCTGGCCTTGCGGTCCGTGTATTATGGGATAAACTGGGGATTATGCGATACGGAGAGGACATGTTGCTCTCAACTCATCGGGACGGAGGCTCCCACTGTACTTGTGTTACTAGCAGATTCTGGGCTGGGGACAGCCGCCAATTCATGACATTCAAACATAACTGACGAAGCTGAAGATGATGAGCTGTCGCCGCCGTGGTAATGTACGTCCAGTTGTCAAATGTGACTCAAGGCGACCTCCTGTAGGTAAGTAGGTACCTTAGGTTTTGTTTTAGTGACACTTGGTGTGTGGAGATATCGCTCATCTCCACGGCTTGATCTTCAGCTTCGGCTGAACACAACCACGGACCTCAACTGATTTCGCGTCTAGCAAACTTGAGACACACAATTCCTGCTTATAAGGGTGTGGAATGGAAGCGTCAACGTGATGGACTATAAATCACTTCCCAAAATCGAGGCGAGTACACCACTTTCCTGTTTATGTGTGGCCATCAGGTTGCCCACAACTACCTCAAGTGTCGTTCTGAGCAACAGCCTTCGCCCCTGATGCCGCAGATATCAATGTGATCACCCGTATCTGCCTAACCTCAGCGTCCCTGTATCAAGCTGACCAGAAACAGCTACACGCTCATCTCACCGGGAGTATCAGCCGCCAGACCCTCCACGACATATGGGTTCCTAAACATGCCGCCGGCGAGACAACCCTGGATGACCCCGCCATCGTGATGCCCGAGGGCAAGCACGACTATGATCTCAAGACGTACGGCCCACCACACCTATCAAGTCACAACACCAGCTGACCACCCGCGCAGCTTCTTTCCACTATTCTCGAGCTACATCTACGCCCTCCTCCCCGACGCCGCCTCCCTGACCCTCGCCACCCGCTCCGTCCTCACAGAGTTCGCCGCTGACGGCGTTGCCTACCTTGAGCTCCGCACAACCCCCCGCCAGACCTCGGCCCCCGGCGGCACCACCCTCCTCACCAAGGAGTCCTACGTCCGCACCGTCCTCGAGGCCATCGACTCCTGGGAGCGCTCCGCCCCCCAACCCCTAGCCCTCCACACCCGCCTCATCCTCAGCGTCGACCGCCGCGACACCCTGACGTCGGCAGCCGAGACCCTCCGCATCGCCACGTCCCTGCGCGCCTCCTCACTAGGCCAGCGCATCGTCGGCCTTGACCTCTGCGGCGACCCCTCCGCTCGCTCCCCGGGCGACCCCCGCGGCCCCGTCGACATCCTCGCCCCCGTCTTCCACGACGCCCGCGCCGCCGGACTCCGCATCACCATTCACTTCGCAGAGGCACCGGCCTCCTCCTCCCCCGCTGAGCTTGACGCCCTGCTCTCCTGGCACCCGGACCGCCTCGGCCACGTCATCTGCCTCCCGCCCAACGTAAAGGAGGCCGTGAGGCGGCGCGGGAAGGACGGCGGCATCGGCCTCGAGCTCTGCCTCAGCTGCAACGTGCAGGCCGGCATGGTCGAGGGCGGCTTCGCATCCCACCATCTCGGCGAGTGGCTCGGGGCGGAGGGGTGCTGGGTCTCACTGGGGGTGAGTATACCTGCCCTCGCACTTCTGGCACACTTGATGGAATACTAACCCGTTCTCCGCAGACTGATGATGTCGGCGTCTTCGGCAGCCCGCTGTCGAACGAGTACCGGCTCGCGGCGGAGCATTTCGGCCTCTCGGATGACCAGGTCCGGGAGCTGGCGAGGCAGGGCATCGAGTCCATCTTTGGCGGAGAGGAGGAGAAGGCTAGGTTGAGGGAGTTGATGGCATGATGATGCCTGGCAGGAGCCGATGACAGCATAGCTCAAGACGGGCGGGATTCTAGAGCCTAAGCAACGATCATGCGTGCCAATCACACATGTTGACGGAGACGGCACGACGAAAATGGTTTTCCGTTTATCTTCACAACCTCACATTGTTCCTACTTGGGCGAGCTACTCTATCTCCCCTTTTGTCGCGCTTCTCTACCCGCCAAACCCAAAAAACTACACATCTCTGCCCAAGGGGACTTGAGTCGAAGCTCACCCCTGGTCAGCAGAAACCGCTATGATGTAGCCTTGCCGCCAACCAACAAACATAGAGAATAGGGCGAATTCGACAGCTGCCGGTGCCGCCCCAAATGCCACCCCTGAGCGAATAGAACCATCTTGCATCTTCTCTCAAGGTATGGTGGTATCATTTCCAGACAGAAAAAGTAATGAAAAAAGGCAAGCAAAACATGACAAGAAGAGTGAAGTCTGTGTGGCGAGGGGCCGATGCGCATGCGAAAACGTTGCTGCATTATGCGGATAATAGGAGTTCCGTCTGAAGGAATATGAGGAGCAATGGACGCTTCTCTCCAACTGCTGAATCGTCAAAGTGTTGCAGTGGCGGGGGAAGAAGGGTTTGGGATGAAACAAGAAAAGAGCCGTCCTGGGCTGTTGTCTGAACATGGCGGTGATGAAGGTTCAGGGGGAGAGGAGAAGGGGTGGTCAGTGTCGCATGTGTTGTTTGCTTCTGCGTAGGTTCCTCTACTGTCCGAAGGAGGTGTGGTTTTGGTGTGCTTCCAACAGTGCTAACAGGTGGTTAGCGACCATCATGCGGCAGGATACGTACGAGCAAAACTTACTATGCAGCAACTCCGTCTGTCCAGCACGGTCCTCACAAGCCATCTGAAGGCCAGAGCCCTCGATGAGGTCAAGGACCACGCTGTTGGGAAGCTCCTGGACCTCTACGTCCGGAATGTAGGGGGTGCGGAATTCGCTGAGGTGGTAGCGCTTGACACCAGTGGCAGGCTTGTCCTTGGTACCGGCATTAGGGGCCGAGAGGCTCAGAATAAGGAAGCCCTGCGAGTCCAGGCCAAGGGTGCGGCGCTTCCACAGCAAATTGTCGGGGAATTGGACGTTGACGTCGCCCATGTACTGCACCGAGGGCTGAGCCGGGTGCAGCTCACCGAGGTCGGCGAGGTCCTCTTCCTTCACGGTGGGTGAGATAGCGGTGGGCGTCATGTTCTTGCCCAGACTGGAGCTGATGGACGAGGACAGCCGGCGCATGAACCTACCAGCGCGGCTCTTCTTCTTGTCGCTCTTGGTCGACTTGCTGTCGTCGCCGGAGCTTGCCTCAGTGACTGAGGTGGGAGACAAAGCGCCAACGTCCTTGCTGATTGAAGAGCGACGGCTGCTAATAGACAGACGTCGGGGGAACGAGCTGCTTCCGTTGTTGTGCGTCGAAGGCGGCCGCGAAGGGGACGACTTGGGGCTCATTACCGAAGGGGGTGAAAGGATGTCGCCAGATCCTGAGGTCAACGACTTACGACGGTCCTTGATGAAGTCCCTAACAATACTTAGGGACGACCGTCGTCCCTTGTCCTCATCCTCATCCCTGTCACGCGATGCTGACCGGCGCGTTTCTCGCGACATTCTCCTCTCCTGAAGCGTTGCCGTGGACACCGAAGGCGGAGAGGGACCTTGAGCCCTCTGGTGATTGACTTCAAGAGGCGACTGCTTGAGATCCAGACGCACAAACTCCGAGGGGTCCTTAGGCGGTTCTTGCTTTCCAGCCTCACTAGGATCCCGGATAATGCGAGCGGTCACCGAGATGGTCTCGGGCCTTCCGCGGGGCATCGTGTTCGTAGGCGGCACAGCCGGCATCCCCTCGAACATGGAGAGCCTGCTGGCCATGGAGCCCGACCGTCCCCGGGGTACCCTAGATTCCGGAGAGCTATCCTGGGTATCAGAGATGGCCGTGTTGGTACGCTGCGGGCTGCGCCTGGAAAGGGATGTGGTTCGCTCGGCGACTGAGGGGGAACGCGAAGGCTCCCTGTTCTTGCCCACGGAGAAGAAAGTCGCTGACGGCGCGTTACTCCTGGTCGAGTTGCTGCGGGAAGGGCCCTCGCCAGGGGCATTGACGGAAAGCATTTCGAGCGCCTTGATCCTTTGAGAGATCCTGGAGCCGAGCTTGCCGTTCTTAGGCGCCAAATTCTCGCGGCTGGAGGTCTGTTGCTGGGTGATTTTATGAAGGTAGGCTGCACCAGAGGACACTGAGCGTGCTGAGTTTTGTGCGACGTCGGAAGGTGTCAAGAGGTTGCCTCTGATGGGGTTCGATATGGTCCGGACCACGCGAGGAGTACCCTTGTCGTCGAGTTCCGCTGGCGAAGAACTGGGAAAGGCGGGTGAAATGGGCGATTTAGAGACGAGCATTGGCTTGGCCTGTTCGACAGTGGCAGATTGGAGTTCGTCCATGAGCTCTTCATCGTCAGAAAGATGGCCGTCTGCGGGCGGCGTCTTGATGTCAGTACGAATAGGCTCGATGGTCCTGCGCTGGGGTTTCTCCTGAATACTTTCCGCGCCGTCGGTATAGCCGGTCGCGGGCCGCGATTCAAATTCATCGGTTGCCTCGGCGGCAGGAGAGACGATAGTGGGGACGCTGGCCGCTTTGGAAGCCGGGCTGTTCGTAGAGAATTTCGAGGTAGGAATCCCGCGATGGGGAGATGCTGGCGAAGCTGTCACCTGAGAAGGAGTGTTGGCTATATTGCCATCACCAGGAAGCTCTCTTGTGGGCGTCATCTTGCTAGGAGACATGGCGTCTGGGTTGGAGAATTTCGACACGGGAGGTGTCAGAGGACGCTCTGATACCCCCTGCTCAGCCGTTTCTTGCTCCTCCTTTGTCTCGAGTTGTGCGATCGGCTCCTCTGGCTCGCTAGGCTCTTCGGTCGGCTTATTGAGACCTTCGTCAATCTCAGCCACGCCCTCCTTCACGTCGACAGAGTCGACTTCCTTCGTTACAGGTGCAGCATCATCGTGTGGTGCTTCTGCCAACGACTCGAAATCCCGCTCAACCTCCGCAGGCTTTTGCTGCTCTGTCGACTCGATCGTCGGGGACATACTAGCCTCCTCGGCGTGTTCCGGCTCAGATGTGTTGATGGCATCCGCAACGAGGGTCTGATCCTCTTCGTTGTCTGGCTCAGACTCAACTTCAGAACCCTCCTTCGCAGGTTGCGTTGCGGATGGCTCGCCGCTCTCCTTTTCTGCCTCGCCATCCTTCACCGTCTCATCCGTCGACTCGGACAACGAAGAGGCCTTGGTGGACTGATCGTGTTCGGACGAGGGGTCAAGCGGGGAATCCGGCCGAGAATCGCTCCTCGCAGATTCGGAGTGGTCAGCCTGTGAATTCTCGGGAGCAGCTTCGGCAGCTTCTTCTTCTTCTTCCGACTTGATCGTCGAGAGACGCTTCTCCTCCTCTTCAGGTAGCGATGGCAGTGGCACAGCGGCAGCATATGCTGTCTCACTGTTGGGCGTCATCACCTCGGGCGGCTCATCCTCCGCATTTGCGTCGACGGCGATGGGCTGCATGCTAGCTTTCTTCCTCTTCTCGCGCAGCTGCATTGCGCGCATAAGGCGCGCCTTTTCGGGCGTTATGGTATTTTTTGCTGAAGCCGGGAACGATTGCGTGACAGGTGACTTCAACGAAACACCAGAGCTAGTGGCAGGTCTACCCGGACTGGTGGGAGATTTCGCGGAAGCGTCATCAGACGTCATGATAGAAGCCGAGTCTGCACCTGTATTGTTGACGATGGGGAACGCCAGCTCGGTCGAATCGGACTGATCTGCCAACTCACGGTCATCGCCTGCCTTGATTCGTTTGGTCCCCTTGTTGTACATCTTGAAGCCGGATGGCATCTGCGAAACGGGTCTGAAGGTGCCGGCGGCAGTCTTCGGGCGACTACCGGCCTCCAGCGAAGGACGGGGACCGAGCTTGACCTTGGGTTTGCCGTAGGTGTAGCTGTTGTAGCTGTAGAGGTCGGGACGCGCGGTTTGTGAAGACATGCGTCTGCCGTTGTCCATAGACTGCGCTGGTGAAGTCGGCCTGGCGATACCCACAAAGTCAGGCGGGTCGGTTGACGGGGAAAAGTGGCGTTCCTCAGGCTGCGCTGCCAACCCAGAGTTCAGGGTCACTGGAGGCGAGTCTGGTGATTTCGGCCTGTCCGTGTCTGAGTCTCCGTCTTCGTCCTCCAGCACCGTCGAGGACCGCTTGACTGCCCGTTGCTCCTCCTCCTCCTCTTCGGCAATCTCCATTAACCTCCTCCGCCTAAGTGAGCTTGTCGAAGAAGATGTCGAGCCGGAGGCAGCGTGTAATGAGCAGGCAGCAGATAGTTTCGTGTCCTTGAGCTCCTTGGCGGTAGATATGGAGAAGGTTGTATTGTAGGGCGCAAATCTCTCGCAGACGGCGTTGAAGTGCACAGTCAATCGGGCTACAAAGAGAGAAGACGCCAAGTCAGTGGTCTTTGTCCAATATCTTCAGCATGCATGGCGTTCCGCAACGCACCTTGGATCAGCCGGGAACAATCATCCGGCAGATACTTAATCAGGACGTTCCGCCGGCGGTATCTCAAGAATCCGAAGAGAGGTGATGTCTCCTCATACTGAGAAATGTTGTTTCGAATCTCGACAATGCCACCGTTGCCGCGACCCAGCAGCTCGATCTCGTCACGGCTAGCATATTTCAGGAGGAACCTGAAGTTGCGAGAAGCGTCTCTGGTTAGCTAACGAGGGGACAAGAAAGTTCTGCGCTCCATGCAGCACAAGATGGCTTTCAAGAGCACAGGAAGGGTAGTGGGAAGCATACCATCCTCCGGGCTCGGCGGCAGCAGCTTCATGGGCCTCTTTGACCTTCGGGTCATCCAGGCCGTTGAGAGACATGGCACTTTCAGTGGTCCACGACGGGCAGAAGCGTCGTATCTTATTCTGTGGTGATCTCGGGCTGTCTGTGGGTATTGCTCGCCTCGGTTGGTGACACAGTCGGCTGGGAGCAGACGTTGTTGTCGTGGTGAAGCTGAGAGTGTCGCGTGGGAGACGAAGGGACGCGGCTCAGGGGTCCGATGCGACACCGTGTACGGCGATCAGGGAGCGGCGAACATGGGGGTATTCGGAGGGCAGGCGTTCAGAAGTGATTGTTCGAAGCAGGAGAGGGCATCGGTGTTCGATCGAGTATCGTTTGTGAGAGGGGTCGGGCAGACAGACACAATAACGGTTGGGCGTTCAGTTGTGGTGGCCCATTGACGTGGAATGTAATGATTGATGGGCGAATTAGGAGGTATGGCGGGTCCCTGGAGGGAAACCTAAGGGACGTTCATTAGGCGCTGGCGCTCTTCATGCGGTGCAATGCAGAGAGAAACAATATGGATGCGGCGAGAGCTAAGTACAGAGCACTGGCCAGGTGCTACGTCGTCAATGGAGTCGTGATCGAGACGGGAGACGACGATGGGATGGGGGATGGGAAAAAAGTTCAGGGGATCTTTTGGACGGGAGGAGCAGAGGGCCTGCGCCCGCTTCGTCTCCTGCAGCATGAGCCACTAGCACATGTCACTCCGTACGCCCCGCAGTATGGGGAGGTACCTCCAGGCGAGGGTGGCCCATCTTGTAGTGATTCAGGGGTTCTCCCAGCAGATCCATCCAGTTCAGACAATGGGTTGGACCACTCACTCCTTGATATAACAGCATGGATATCGGTTGCTGCCTCTGGCCATGGGATGCCGTGGTTTCAATTGCAGACCACTTGATCATCAATCATATAAACCAAGCTCCCTGGCGCTGTGAGCTTTGCGCGGGCCCTAATACAGGCGGGACTATTAGTCGTCCTCTTAGAGGCCGGTAGATACCTTAGTCCTCAGCAAAGGCATCATGTCACTGATGATAGCCCCTTTTACTTTCCATCAGACCTTGTCTCAACTCTCAACCCCACGAATACCGCGACATGCTGCTGTTATAGCCGTCCACCCAGAAACGCCTAACATGATCCCTTGCCCATCTCCCTGGGCCCGCGGACCCAGACACGCCCGCCCCCAGTGGACCGCTCTGGACTCCCCTTCTGGAAATTAACCCCCATCTCGCATCGCGCCCCGGCGTCCGACCGTTGGCTGCTCCCACGGCCACATCCCAACCTGCTGCCGTCTCCCCCAGCTTCTGTTCTGCATTATCGATCAAATAAAGCCCGAAACATACCATGCCCTCTGCCGCGCGACTTTCAGATAAACGACGTCCTCCCACCCCAGTCCATGCAGATCATCTGCCTCATGCGAGGAGCACCCGGCGCTGGTGAACACCGGACATGTCTTCATGCGCCTCGGCTCGATGGATCACAGCCGGGGCGTTTCGTCTCCCGATTCTGGGGGACAACTCGCGATCTGTAAGGTGCAAGGCCACTACCAAGCGCGCAGTCCAGTACAACTGGATTAGGATTCTGCTTCGTGACTCGTTGCTTCTTCCAATACACCCTTCCCTCCTGCTCTCTCTTCCGTCACCCGCCCCGTCGGCCGAAGGATCCGTCTCATGTCTCTCGAGCCCTCGCGCGCGCTTGGACCCTCTCCGCTGCTACCCAGGCCGCAAGACAGCTGCACGTCGACGACATGTATGTACACGTACTAGTGACAATACGACATGGCAGACAGGCATACAAGCAGCATCAGCAGGGCTATCCCAAGCTGTGACGGCCTGCCATACCCGCAGTTGGAAGCTACTCACTCTCAGTATCAGCTGATGGCCAAGCCTTGCTCCGTGGGAAGCTGGCTTCTAGACTCTCCCTGCGGATTGTCTCAGACCAAAGGGGATGCGGTCAAGGCCTCGGCTGGTCAACTGTACAAACATCGAAACGCAGAGCTACCAGTAGCTTGTTCCCTCTACAGCAAATCCCGACCGCCCTTACCGCGGCGAAGAGGAGAAGGAGGTCAAAGCGCGCTGTCACTGATCCTCCAATGTCACGCTACCCAGACGCCAAGACATCGTTCTCTCAACTAAGGGTTGTGATGACGGAAGGTTCCACGACCGGGGTTAAGTCTCAGCGCCTTGTCTAGTACCGATCTGTACCATGGTATCCTGTGAACATTGTCGCTGACCGGTCCTTCTAATGATGCCGTCTAGCAGCACAAGCACGAAACTGGCAGACTCGAAGGGTGATGATTACTATTTACAAGGTTCGTACAGGTCTGGAGAAAGGTTTGAGAGGAGCCCATCTGCTTGCTTGAGTGATGGTAAATAATGCCCTGTTCCAAACAAGGATTCAGCAAAGTCATATGTGTACGCCGTGCCGAATGCCCGTTTTTGCCTCCCGTTCATGAATAAAAGAATGAAACAAACCGCCTACACCGACCTCCTCCGTCGTGGCTTCATCAACATTCTGCCTTGCCCTCTCCATGTCGCCCGCCTAGCTTAGTGCATGCCCGCGGTAGCACCTGGCGGCGGCGCGTCGAGGTCAACGGCGTTGACCTGGCCGCGTTGCTGGCCGCTGTTGCGGACGAGGTTGCTGAAGTACTTGAGGGCGACTTCGCTCTCCTTCCTGACCTTGAGGGTCTCCTCGCGCCGGGCGCCGAGCTCCTTGACGCTCTGCTCGAGTTGGACACGGAGATTGTCGGCAGGCATACGAAGAACCTTGCGCACCGTGGAGGAGATGCGGGTCGAGTTGTCGTGGACGTAGTCCATGGCTGCCAGTTCGGATGAGATCTTGGCCGATAGCCTTGGGGGCAACGAGTTGGGGATCTGGTTGACGATGTACGCCGAGGCGGTGAGAGCTGTCATAGTTAGCACATTGTCTGTCGAGACGGGATCTTAGCAACTCACCAGCAACGATGATACCGGGGATAATGAGCCGGCGAAGATTGTCGTTGCCCACGATGCGGGCAGCACTGATGGCGTGATCCATCCAACCGTTCATCCCCACGAACCGGGGCACCAGTGCACCGGCAAGCGTCAGGGCCATGCCGGTACCCGCCATCTTCTCCTGCTGCTGGAACAGCGTCGACCAGTCCACGAAATCCCACAGCTCGGTAGGAATGTCGACCTGCCTCGCCATCGAGTCACGCTTCCTCTTGAACATGGCCTCCGGACGGAAGGTCAAGTTTTGGAATTCGTCACCGACATGCAGCAGTCCTAATTGTTTGATGGTGTTGACACCGCCAACCGTCCTGTTCTTGGCATGCTCTTCGCAGAGCGACACCGACTGCGCAATGTGCATCATCATGGCGTGCTTCAGCTCGTCTGCGTACTCAAATGCGCTGAAGATGCCGCGGTATTCCACGCCGTGGTCGTTGTCGCCAGCGTTGGCGATGGCCGTACTGAGCGTCGTCCTCGTGTGGTCGTATACCTCTGTACAAGTCTCCTCGATAGTCCTGTCGGTCTGGTCGCCAACTTCGTTTCTCGCCTTCTTGCTAGTTTCCAGCTGTGGTTCAAGAGCCTTCAGCTCTTTTGTCACTCGGTCAAGCTCGCTCTGGGCGACGTCAACGTTGACAGTTGCCAGCGTGTTGACATCGTTGAGAATGTTCAGAAGGTAAGTCTTGGCAGGGGCCAGCTTGGACCTGGCGCGCTTCTCGAGCACGAACCGTCGAAGGGACTGTTCGAGGTTCTCAAAGTCACGGACCTTGTCCAAGTCCTTGCCCTTGCCTTTGTCGTCCCCGGGATCATCACCGCCGCCACCACCACTTGAACTGCCGCTACCACTGCCACCAGGGCCGCCGGGAGGTGAGGGTGCCATCGGTACAGCATTGCTCGATACGAAGTGAACCAAGTCTGCTGACTCCTTGAACGTATGGGGGCTGAGACCATGGACCTGTTCCAGGATCATCTTCTCGCACCTGTCCTTATCGCGGATGGTATCGAAACCGTTAACGACCATGAAGAGGTACGCCTTTTCTTTTGCCGCAGCCCAGATAAATTCCTTGGCGGTCATGGTGAAGTGGTTTGCAGCAGAGACGACAAAGACAACAACATCAATCTCTTCCTGTCGCGCAAAGACAGCGGTAGTTTTGGTGGTGTCGGAATTCAAGCCTGGTGCATCGATGAGAGCGATATCGACGACGCCGTTATTCAGCAGGGACTCGTCAATGGTCCGCACGTCCTTGACGTAGACCTTGCAAAGAGTATAAGTGATGTTGTCAAGTACGATCTTCTCGAGTTCCTGTAGGGAGAACACGTCGTAGGTCGACTCATCGTCTCGGTTGTACGTGGTATCCTTGTGCACAGCATGCACCTCCTCGATGCCTGAGTTATCCCTCGCGTCCAGTACCTCGCAGAATATCGAAGTGCACGGCTGTTGGTCTTCCGGGAGAATCTTTCGGCGCAAAAGAGCGTTGCAGAATGTCGATTTTCCAGCATTGAGATCTCCCGTGATAAGAACTTTACTCGAAGTGTCTTCAATGCGATCGCGCAAGTTCAAGAGATGCCGTATGCTCGAGCTGATTTGGCCGTCAAGCAGAGATGCAATGGATCCTTTCTCTAGAGAGTGGACAAGCTCCGCCTGATGGAGGGAGCCCAGCTTGAGGTCAAGCTTGAGCACCGAGAAGTCTTGGGCGATCTGAGGTGTGACAAGTCTCGGCTCTTCCACAGGCGCGTTCTCTTGCGCTCTGCTGGACTCGGCTTCGTGTGCATCGCCAGCGGCGGTGAAAGATCGCCTTAAAACCGGAGGAGAGGCGGGAGGGTGTGTGTCCGAATGCGACGATGATGGGCGGTCGAGTACCGAATGGGCATGTTGCATGCCTGGTCGCGAGGGAGGCCTGGCAACAGATTCGGCACGCTGAACAGAGGGATATGTCGCCGGCCATTGCGAGTTCATATGCTGCAGTTCCTTCAGAAGTTCTACAACCCTGCTGATGGATCGGCCGAGGGTTGAGCGGTGTTGGTTGTACCAGAGCTGATGAATGGCGCCGGCTTGGGATCGATTATGGGTGTCGGGCTGCGTCGCATGGTCGTGAGCGAGGGCCGCAGCTTGATCATCGCCGCTGATGCTTCCGCCATAGCCAGAATCAGCTGCATTCAACATGGCTTGGAGTTGTGCGGCATGGGCTGGAGCTGAGCCAGTGCCAACGGTCACGTACTGCGGTCGAGTCGATGACGGCACGGTTGTCGATTCAGCGGCATCGTCATTTTCGCCGACCTCTTGACCCATGGGGGCCTTGCCCTTGTCGGAGAAATAATCTTGGCTCATCTTCGAAGTGTCGAATGATGATCTGGCATGGCTGGTGGAAAGGTCGGTAGGTTTTGTAGGAGGCGAATGTTTTGGTCGGATTGTCTTCGGAGCTTGGTGGAAAGCGGCCGTCACTTCCTTGGTGTCAGTCAGTTGCATGATTTTGGGACGGGGGGCGGCAAATTTCCCCCGATGCGCTGTAATGAAGGGCGAGAGGGGTCTGATTGGCCACGATCAGAGCCAGGATTTGGAGATGGTTCCGCACTCCCGGGCGCTCTTGACAGGCCAGCAGCCTGGTTGCAGCTGGGACCATCTGGGTGATGACAATCAGCCATGGAAGTGTGCCAAGTTCCACATTGGTGCAGATGCGCCATATCTTATCGCTCGGCGGGCTGTGCGACCGGTGATGCAGTCGCGGTGCCCAGGCCAACTTCCCTGGTTCAATGCCTACTTCACATTGACCCAGGCTGTCCCATAACAATCACAGCCAGCCACGAGACACGAGCACATTCTTGCATCTGATTTGTTTCCAGCGCTGTTTTCTACGAGTTCACACAAACTCAAAGTTCAATCTCGCACCGCGACAATGAATGTAAGACCGCATCCCACGCCAAATCTCCCCGCCATGCTTTCGGCAGCCCGCTGACCTTGGCCTGCCAGGTTCTCGAGTACATGTTCGGCAAGCGTATGACGCCAGCAGAGCGTCTGCGCAAGAACCAGCGCATGCTCGACAAGGCCATCCGAGAGCTGGACCAGATCAGAGTCAAGCTTGAGAAGCAGGAGAAGACACTCGTCGGACAAATCAAGCAGAGCGCCCAGAAGGGCCAAATGGGTGCCTGCAAGATCCAGGCCAAGGATCTTGTGCGCACGAGGCGGTTCGTGTTTTGCAGGCGCTGCCGCGGTGCATGACCGTGCTAATCTGCGACGACAGATACATCGAGAAGTTCTATTCCATGAGGAGCCAGTTGCAGAAGATCTCCCTTAGGCTTCAGGTGAGCCCATATCTACTATCGCGCCGCTTGCACGAGTCGCCGATTAACGCGTTTCCAACAGACCTACCGCACCAACGAGCAGATGATGCAGGCCATGAAGGGTGCCACTGTGGCCCTTGGCAGCATGAACAAGACGATGAACCTTCCTGCCCTCCAGCGGATCGCCATGGAGTTCGAGCGCGAGAACGACGTCATGGAGCAGAGGCAAGAGATGATGGACGATGCGATCGACGATGCTATGGACGTCGGTGCCGAGGAGGAGAGCGAGGAAGTTGTGGAGCAGGTACTGGAGGAGATTGGCGTCGATCTGAACTCGGCAGTAAGCATCAAACGGCGCAGTCTGTGGTATCACCACCAAGCTAACGAAACAATAGCTCGGAGAGACCCCGTCGGGCGTGCAGGCCAATGCGGTCGAGGAGAAGCGCGTTGCCCAAGCGATCGGAGGAGAGGGCGGCATGCCGAGCGGGGGAGGAGGCGGCGGTGCGGATGATGATCTTCAAGCAAGACTGGACAGTCTCCGACGGTGATCGAAAGAAGGGAAGGGGAGACGGGTTGAAAGCGTTCTTCGGAGGAATTGTTTTGCTGGACCGTGGTGTTACCATGACCGGCCTCTTGTCCATTCTGGTGTTCCGGGAGTACCTGATTCACGACGAGGGCCTTGCATTTCGGCTAAGGCGCTTCTGCTTCCAATAACCAAACAATCCATGTGTCATTGCATCTACCTACAGGATTGCTATCGATGACGAGCGGTGATCACTGCACATTGCCCAACCGAAGTACTACCCTTCGGGGACCATCCCTAGGAACGACGGCCAGA
This sequence comes from Furcasterigmium sp. R96-07A1, assembly GCA_037042015.1. Classification (NCBI taxonomy): domain Eukaryota; kingdom Fungi; phylum Ascomycota; class Sordariomycetes; order Glomerellales; family Plectosphaerellaceae; genus Furcasterigmium; species Furcasterigmium sp. R96-07A1. The sequence goes on from JAXQJP010000042.1 coordinate 98,980, forward strand.
AACATCCCAATAAGTGTGCACTAGCTGATGCATCTGTTCTAGGGATCGATAGGTATTACCAGGCACACCTTCAGGCGTGAACTTTCGTGTCTCGATGGACGTAGATGGCCCCGGCTGGATGGTCTTAAGGGGCAAGGTCTGGGGATTCTCAGTCCCATGCGCCGAGGTGGGAAGCGAGCCTTCGCTAGGGTTTTAGACATCAAGATCCTCGTTCCAGGAAGTGTGATCAGCGTTGATTCTTTTGCCTGTTCAACATTAGCTGCAAATCACATTGGAGCTCAACAACACGTTTGCAGGCGATCACGGCGCCATGTTTAGGAAAATCGGCAGCTTTCATGGCGCAAAGCTGTGATTTCGTTTCAAGTATGTCCCCATTTTCTACACTTCACGCCACGATATTTTTATATCTCGAACATGACGGGGGAGTGCAGACCACAGTTCAAGAACTTCAAGGTACCTCTGGGAGACGGCTAGCTACAGGGATTATGTGTAGTAGCTGAGTTGCCAGGCTAGAACCACGCAGTTCATGTCAGTCATGTAAACCAACAAAGAGCAACCTTTGTCTTGTTGGATGTTCAATTCTGGCTGTCAGTTTTGCATCCCTTATTCGGGGAATTCCGGCTCTGTGTTGACCCTGCCACCCTATCGCAGAACAAAAGCCTTGTTGCGGTGCCTCATACAAAGAACACAGTCTGAATACCGAGGGTGCGCCAGAAGACCCTGACAATTGATTGTCTCATCATCTATGTCCCTAAACATAGTTTGTGAGCATCGATCGCGCATGAGTAGTACTTAAAGACGGCAGTCCTCCCAATTGAAACGGAATGTAGAAACAGACCATATCAAGCACCACTTTCGACGAACCAATCTGCACAACACCACACAATCCACCATGTCTTCAACTGAATTCTCCAGGACGGTAGAGGCTCTGGCTTTGGAAACAGTCCTCTTCCTTTCCCACGTCCTCACGATCATATTGTGCCCACTCCTCATCTTCTCGGCTACTCTATGCCTCCACCTAGGTATCACCCTTGTCACCGCGAGCATGCTCGCCTACCGTGTTACATATCAACTCCCGCAGATATTATATTTCATCTCTGAGCTGAGTTTGATTTATTGGGGCTTGCTAGCCTTGCTAATTGGCATTCTGTGCCTCAAGCTCAGTATGTTCCTTTACCATCGGATCATGCTCTCGTTCTCGGCGCTGTTCCAACCCGCCCTCAGCGTACTGGCGTTCTTGGTCTTCATTCTTTTCCTGTATTTCCGCAGCTGCCTTTATGCTTCGGAAGCTTCTGCGCTGGCTTCGAGCCGCAACGTCGTCCATGGCATCAGTGGTTGGAACACGCTCTCGATGTAGATGATGTCTAGATGGTGGCTAGTGCTACTATCAAGACCTTGCCGCCTATGGAGTTTCCAACTGACATTGGTTGATTGGAGAGAGAAGTGCGATGTTGGCGTTAC
>JAXQJP010000043.1:0-134792 GCA_037042015.1 Furcasterigmium sp. R96-07A1
TATTACTCTAAAGAAATCCCTCTTTTAGCTTAAGAGTAAAATACTTAGTAAAATAGCTTAGGATAAAAAATAGAACCTTAATCTAACCCTTAGTATAGGCGGCGGTGCAGGCCCGGGAGAGAGCTAGGGGCGGGGCGGGCGCGGCCCGGCGGCGCACCACGTAGGGCGCCATGTAGGGAAACGCCGCGGCGACCTGTACACTGACCGTCCAATTGTCGAGGTTGCGCACGTGGGCCTCGAAGATAGGGTTCAGGGCGGTGACCTCGCCGTCGTTGTCGTCCGCCGACTCCACGACAGCGCCTGAGTCGGCAAAGGGCCAGTTGACCGAGAGGCTGCTGGCGGTGCCAGCGCGGTAGGCCTCGAAGCGGTCCCGGTTCCAGTCGCGGAGGCGGATCATCTCGTCGCGCGCGGCGGGGAAAATGACGAGGTCGATCCAGGCCGGATGCGGAACGGCGCGCTGGAGCGGCGTCGGGCGCAGGAAGGCGGGCATGCGGTCGTACGTGTCACGGGAGAGGCAGACGAGCCAGCGGACCAGATGGGACAGGCAGTAGAGTATGCCGAGACGCTCGACAAGCGGCTGCAGCGGGCTGCCGTGGAGGTGGGCAGAGACGGCGCTGGACAGGGGCTGCTGACCGGGCTGAGGGGGCCAGTCAAAGTCCTCGGGATGGTTGAGCAGGGCCGAGACGTTGGGGAACTGGGACGCCGCCGAAAGTTCGGCCGACTGCCTGGTCGACAGTCGGGCGGTCCGCCAGGCCGCGACAGTGCCGGTGATGAAGCGGTCCAGCCGGTTCGTGGGCGGCGTGTGCCGGACAGGCACGGCCCAGTCACCCGCGGGGGCGGCGGCGGGCAGGTCCAGGTCCGGGCCCATGTCCACGTTCACATCCATGTTTAGGAAGTTCAAGAAGTCGCCATCGGGTGTCAGGTCGAGCGTGATGCTGGGGTCCAGCTGGAGGGGCATGCTGACGGGTGCAGGCAAGTCAAGGCCTGGGTCGTCCACGGCTGATGCTGGTACTGGGGTTGTGGCCGCCGCAGCGCGGGACGGACCCAGCTGTTGTGGCCTATCCTTTTCCAGGGCCACGATCCGGGCCTCGGCCTCGGCCAGTTTCTGCTGGAGACTGGTGATCTGTTCTTCCAGGTGCCTCGTGTGCGCGTTGCGCTTGGCCCGGAGGTACCGCTGGTTCTCCCGGTCAATGGCGCGTTTCCGCGACAACTGCTCGGGGGTCATGTTGGATACTCGCCGGCACTGTTTGGCCGCTTCCTCTGCTTGCATGATGGGGGGCGAGCAAAACAAGAAAATCCGGGGAATACGCAACATGGGCTGCGGCGATCGATCGGGTCATGTTAGGGCCATGAGTAGGGGGTTCGACGGGGACTCTCGGAAGTATATACTCGCTGTACCGGCTTCGGGACCGACATACTAGGCTAGGGACCCCGGAATACGTCGTGCCGTGGGGTTGGTAACCCCGCATTAAGCCAAGCCGGGAACTGATTAGGGGGGGGAGTACTCTGGCTCTGCCACGGCTGCAGAGTCATGTTAGTTCGTATTGTGGCGGGTATCGTCCTCAGCACCAAGTTCGAGGTGTCCGAGCCCGGGCTCCATCCAGTCGTCTGCAATTGCGACTGACTGGCGACGTAAAGGGAGCTCTGGCCGGCTTCTTGGAGGCGACTTACCCTCAAATCGGACATCCCCGTTCATCATCTCATGCATCCTCATCTCTCCCTCTCCCCAACCATGATGTGCTTTCGCCTCGCCGCATTGGCGGCACTCTTCCTGGCGACGTCGAACGCCTCGTCGCCTGCGCCGAAGAAGCAGCCAAACATCCTTTTCATCTTGACGGACGACCAGGACTGGTGAGCCGGTGCCAGGGCTGAGCGGAGTGTGAGGGACTACTACAGTTGCTGACTCGCCACACGGCACTGCAGGCACATGAATTCCCTCCAGCACATGCCGCTCCTCCAGAAATACCTCCTCAACGAGGGCACCCTCTACTCGAACCACTACTGTACCGTGGCCCTGTGCTGCCCGTCGCGCGTCAATCTCTGGACGGGCAAGGCCGCGCATAACACCAACGTGACGGACGTCTGGGCCCCCTACGGCGGATATCCCAAGGTCGTCCGCGAAGGCATTAACGACGACTACCTTCCCCACTGGCTCCAGGCCGCTGGCTACAACACGTACTACTCGGGCAAGCTCTGGAACCACCACTCTATCGAAAACTACAACCAACCCTACGCCGGCGGCTTCAATGGCTCCGACTTCGTCCTGGACCCCTACACGTACCAGTATCGCAACGCCACAATGTCCCGCAACGGTGGCGTCCCTATCAGCTACGCCGGGCAGTACTCGCCCGATGTGACTGCCGCTAAAGCCCACGGCTTCTTGCGCGAGGCCATCGCCCACGACGAGCCCTGGTTCCTCGTCCACGCGCCCATCGCCCCTCACAGCAGCGTCCAGCTGGTCCCCGAGGTCATCATGGACAAGCCTGAATACGCCGACCGGCACGCTCACCTCTTCAATGACTACGTTATCCCGAGGGACGAGAATTTCAACCCGGAGACGCAAGGCGGCGTCAGCTGGGTCAGGGACCTCCCGCCCCTCAACGACACGGTAATCCGCTACAACGACGAGTTCCAGCGGTCCCGCCTGCGGGCCCTGCAGTCTGTAGACGAGTCCGTAGAGCAGATGGTCCATATTCTAGACCAGGCCGGGGAGCTTGAGAACACGTATATCTTCTACACCACCGACAATGGCTATCACATCAGCCAGCACCGGATGCACCCTGGTAAGGAATGTGGCTTTGAAACGGACGTACACATTCCGCTTATCGTGGTGAGTCTGCCCTGGACACTCGTTGTCTCGCTTCCTCTGCATCAATTCTCTGTATCCTCCCCCTCCTGCAGAAGACAGATCAGTCAGTCCGTCGACCCCTTGACTAACGTAAAGTCCGCTAAAACAGCGCGGACCCGGCGTCTCTGCGGGCCATGTCACCAGGGCCGTGACGGCGCACTCCGACATCGCGTCGACCATCATGACCCTGGCGGGCAGATCCCTCCCCGAAGGCGCCAGCGACGGCTATCCCCTCCCCCTTACCGCCGAGGAGATGCAGGCCTCCAAGCAGGAGCACGTCACTATCGAGTACTGGGGCCTCGCCATCCCGGAGGGCATCTGGGGCTCCTACGGCGACGCGGGCATGATCGACCCCGGCTACGGCTCGCAGCCCAGCATCGCCGTAGGGAATAATACGTACAAGGCCGTTCGCGTAATCGGCGAGGGGTACAACCTTTACTATGCCGTGTGGTGTACCAACGAGACGGAGCTGTACGATCTCAAGGTATGTTCATCCTCTCCAACGTCCAAGAATGGCAGCGTGAATGACGCGTGAAACCTCGACAGACTGACCCGGGAGAGCTGCGGAACCTCCTGGCGCCCGAGCACCGCTCGGAGGACCAGCGCATTGCCGGCCGCCCGATGGACCAGCTCGTGCGCCGCCTCGACGCGCTGACCATGGTGCTTAAGAGCTGCCGTGGCCGGAGCTGCGTCGAGCCCTGGCGGGAGCTGCACCCGGCCGGCGACGTCGAAGGTCTCCTCGACAGCCTGGGCGAGCGATTCGACGACTTTTATCAGACCCAACCTAAGGTCTCGTTCACTGACTGCAAGCTGGGCTATCTTCCCGAGTTTGAGGGGCCTTTGGACGTGAGGCCGTTTGACGAGAGGGACCATGCTGCCGGTGTCAGTAGTTGGGGAGGTCAAGAGCTGCGGCGGCAGGTCCCCCTGGGGATCAACCGGGGTCACTGGAGCATCTGGACGTGATAGCCATTGCATATTGTCTTGTCGGAAGTTTTTGGGCGCGTCCACAGGTGGGCGATCATGCGATCCTAGCCTGCTCGGCCGCTGACGCTGTACCATATAGAGAACCCACTGTGTTTGTCATATCCTTTACCCAACAGCATACCCGCGTCATCATCGAGATCTAGCTAGTTGTAGTTGTGCCCGGCTCAGTGCGACTGCCTGGTTAACACTTCCATCACCACCCCACCAAGATGCACGCTAAGGACAGGCTGCAAGTATTGCTGCATAAGAAATGAACAGTGGTCAGTCGATCACTTAACATTTTGAAAGGATGAAAGGCAACCGTCAAGAAATGGTCACACGCATGGAGTTGACACCTCGTCAAGATACTACTAGATTCGGAATCAAACTCTCTTAGAGTCAAGCTTACAAACTGCAAAAGACAGAATTTCCTTTTCCCTTCTGAAATCTTTGCCGTTTTGGATTCCCATTCAGAGCTAGGACCGCTCTCCGTCCGAGTGACACGTCAAAGCTTGTAGATAAACGTGTCGACGCCGCTCTTCAGGTTGCGACGGTTAAGCAACCAGTACTGCAGGTTGGTGAGGCAGCACGCGACCAGCCCGACGCTCGAGAGCGAGAGTACGACCGTCCAGGCCGTCCGGTACTGAGGCGCGTCCCCGGCCTGGAATATCTGACTGGCGACGATACCGGCGCAGTTTGCGCTCATGACGAAGATGGCCATGCTGACGGACCTCTCCCCGGCGGAGCGGGCATTAAGCGACATCCAGGAGCCGTTGACGGGGTCTTTTTACCACGTGTTAGCGGTCTGCCTATGCAAAAGGGGGATAATGACATCGCTACGTACGCCAGTTGAAGCTGGTCCCGATGATCAGCACGAGGACAGCATACTTGGCGCCGTTGCTGCCTGTGTCAATGATGGAGCGGTTGGCGACCTGGAAAGATTGGGCTTAGCTTCGCTATGTCCAAGTTGATGAGCAGGGAACAACTCACCACGAGCACCCAGCCGATGACGACGCCCAGCAGGACCATGAGGCCGCGGCGGCCCCATTTGTCGCTGGGGTGGACGAGCGCGTTAGCCCCCAGGCTCCATGCCGCATCACTCAGCCAGACGAGATACTCACGCGATGTAGCCCCAGGAGAGGGTGGTCAGAATCAGGATCCAGTAGCCGACGGAGACGAGCGCGTTGGACTGCAGCCTGCCGTAGTTGTACGAGGCGACGATGGAGGGGGCGTAGGTGAAGAGCGATGTCTGCGAAGAGAGGCAGCAAATGGCGACCATGACGTGTCCGATGGAACGCCAGTTGGTTATCTAGTTGCGCGTGCGTGCGGTCAGTGACTTGCCGCACCGGGCCGGTGGGATCATGGGGCGAAGGGAATACTCACGGCCGACTTTAACTCGCCCCGCGACACATGCTGCTTGGCCTGGATTTTGGTGTGGTCGTCTCGCAGCACACGCGCCGTGAGGATGCGCCCGTCTCGCTCGTCGAACAGGGAGATGCCGAGCAGCGAGATGGGCTTCTGACTTGAGCGAGGGAATAGCGCCAGGAACAGCGCCGCTACCACGACGGTAAGGAGACCCTCGATCTGCAGTCGCCCGGATGTCAGTCGAGATCTCTCTCGATTGCGGTTCGCTGAAGGGCAGGCCTGCTCGGCACGTGAGATGAGACGACTTACAATGAACATCCACTGCCATCCGGTGAGACCAGCTATGCCTCTCATGTGGAGACTGGCAATGTGCAAAGCTCACGTTAGCCGCTTGTTGTCCTTCAGGGGTCACAGAACGTCTGCGCATATGCGCACGTACAGTCCGTAGGCGATGAGGCCACCGCACGCGTTTGCGAGCATGTTTCCGAAGTAGAACCAGCCGAACCGCTTGCTGGTCTCTGAGGTGGTGTAGAAGCGGGAAATGGTGAAGAGGCCAGCAGGGATATATCCAGACTCGCACGCCCTGCGTCACATCCGCCCGTCAGCGGGGGAAACACAGTCTGCTCTTACAATTTCACATACCCCAGGAGGAAACGGGTCGCCATGTAGGCGGGCGCCCCCTGGCCCCTGATGAAAGCTTGGAAGGTGGCCACCATACCCCAGGCAAGGATCTGGCAGCCAATCCATGCGGCGGGGCCGATTCGGTAGAGAACCAGGTTGCTTGGGATCTACCGGGGACTTCACGTCAGCCACACACTTGCCCGGGACAAATGGTTTATTCATACCTCGAAGATGGTGACGCCGAGATACATGAGCTGGTTGCCCACGTTGAACTCGAATTGCGTGATGCCGACGTCGGCAAAGAAGAAGTCGGTCACGGCGTTGCCGCTGATCACCTTGAGTGAGCGGTCGTTTTCTCGGCGGGCGGATGGCCAGGTCAAAGGCAAAGTAGAGAAACCCACATGTTCCCGCGGTCAAGCTGCAGGACGAAGAAGCCCGCAACAAGAAGCGGCATCACCACGCAGTCGAGCCTATATCGAAGAGTCAGCAGATATACCAGGCGTGGAATGCATTGGCAGGGACAGCGGCTTACTTGCGGACCAGCTTCCTTTCGTCGCTGACCGTCCATTCGACCTCCTGATAATCGACGTGGGCGACGGTCACGGGCTCATCGTCGACGCCGCACATGACTGCACTGTCGCGCTTTTCGTCGGCGGGCTGAATTCTGCTGGGCAGAGTTACCGACATGACTGTTGCTGTAATTGAGTGTTTCTTGCTGATGGATATGTCTTACTTGGAATGCCAATGAATAAGCTGAGTCTCGAGATCCTTTTTCGCTGTATCTAGGGCTCTTATCATTGATCAGAAGCCACATCCGCGGCTGCATAGCTGAAGAGTCGCCCTCACTCGCTTTTCCAAGGTGAGGATGACTGGATCATTGCCTCTCTGGCCCGGGTCGTCCGAAACTTTGGTTCCGGGTTTCTTTCTGCGGTTATCCAAACGGTGTGGGAGGTGAAGCGTCCACACCCGGTCTTCGGTTCCGGGTTCGTGCTTGGGCTGGGGTTTCAGCTGCGTGTGTGCGGGGTGCACGCCAAACAAGGAGACTAACATGACTCTCGTATGGGGAGGTGGAAAAGGCGCCAACATGACTCCGCTAGCTGGCGGAGGCCCCTAGACTATCATGACTCGCCGCGCGGCTCTTCGCGCGGGGTGGTCGTAGATCGCTGGACCGTGGATACATCACGCGGGAGTTCTAAATGTGCGAGAGTATATCTCTTGAAAACGGCGGACATTGTGGAAAAGCGACAGAGCTTCAGAGGGAATGCTTGCTGGAGAATGCGAAAGTTTTGGTCCGGACAAGACACAATGGCATCAGAGACAACACCGCTCCTGAGGGAGACGCGAGATCCCGAGGTGAGGTGGCAACGAGAATCAGCTTGACCTGAGTAGAACCTGAGCCTGACTGAAAATGTTCTACAGTTTTGCGCTCGTGGTCGCGACGATACCGACACGGCCTCGGCCGACGCCAAAAGCAGCAGCAGCTCGAGTTCATCGATATGGTCTATTTTACCTGTCCTCTTCATCGGTAAGCTCTTGGGCAGAGTTACATACGACCAAGTCATTCTGCATGCTGGGCTAACCTCTGGACTTCTAGGCGTCTTCGTCTCCCAGGCCGATACCTCGCTGGTCTTGGCCACGAATGCCCAAATCGCCTCCGAGTTCAACGATTTTGAGAAGGCCAGCTGGCTGCTCTCGAGCTACATGCTGGCCATGTGTGTCGCCCAGCCCCTTGTTAGTCCCTTCCCTGCCCCTTTGCCCGCAGCTGAGAGACGGAGTGGACAAGGCCAATGAGCAGGTGGCTGCTAACCACGGCGCAACACAGTACGGCAAGTTGAGCGACATCTTCGGGCGCAAGGCCCTCTTGCAGGCATCCTATGCGCTCTTCGCCGTAGGCAGCGCCTTGTGGTAAGTTTGCCCTGGCACGGAGAGCCCCATAGTCTCGGCTCGTATCCGTATCGCTGACCCGGAGTACAACATAGCGGTATGTCTCGGTCCATAGGCGAGCTCATTGCCTCGCGAGCCCTGCAAGGCGTTGGGGGAGCTGGCATGGTGTGTCTCGTCTCGATTCTGATAACCGGTAAGGCACAGCGCATCCCCGAGTGAGCACCCACAAACTTATCGCGGGAAATAGACATTTGCCCTATGAGGGACGTGGCCTCCTACAGAAGCTACATAAACGTGGTGCAGACGGTTGGGAGGTCATCGGGGGGTGCCATCGGCGGCCTGCTCGCAGACACTATCGGCTGGCGGTGGTAGGTTGCCCGAATTCATCAATCGTCCCTCCACACTCTTTGCAGGTTTCGCGGCTAACCGAGTGACGCGTCAAGCACGCTCGCCGGCCAAGCACCCATCACGCTGATCGGCATGGCGCTTGTGGCGTGGAAGCTCCATTTGCCCGCGGAGGATCACGGAGACTCGCCAGACCTCAGCCTGCAGAAGGCCACTCTTGTATCCAAGCTGAAGCGGGTGGACATTGCGGGGGCATTCCTGCTCATCATCACGATACTGCCAATCCTCTTCGTCCTGGATGCAGGCGGCACTGAGTTTGCTTGGCTGTCTCCTACAACACTGGTGCTTCTGCTTGTCTCTCTGCTAAGCGGCCTCTTCTTCAGCCTCGTGGAGACGAGGTTTGCCGTGGAGCCAATCTTCCCTTTGCGTCTGCTCTCCGAACAGGCCGTGCTGGTGTCGTATCTTGGTCTGGCGCTTCAGAACGCATCCCAAACAGCTGTATGTCTTTCTCCGCTTCCTTGATGTTTTCATTTACCTGCTCTCTGCTACGTGTTTGACCCGAGCTCACCGTCAAACAAGGTCATGTTCCTGACACCGCTATACTTTCAAGTGGCAAAAGGCGCCAGCACGGCCGAGGCAGGCACCTACATGGTCCCGTCGGTCATCGGTAACACTGCGGGCGGCCTGATGACCGGGCTGCTCATCCGCCGGTACGGCAGGACCAGGTACTTGCTGGTCCTGTCCGCGTTGAGCTCCGGGCTGTGCTTTTCACTTCTGCTGCTGGTCTGGACGGGCCACAGCCCGGGCGGCTGGCAGTCCATTCTCGTGTTCCCCGGCGGCATGGCAACGGCCATGGCGCACTCGGCCATTTTCGTCGTCGTGGCCTCCGGCGTGTCGGAGGCGGACATGGCCATTGCCGGGTCTGGCTTATACCTGAGCGGCAGCTTCGGCGGCGTGGCCGGCATCTGCGGCGTGAGCGCCCTGTTCCAGGCGCGCGTCTCTTGCGGGCTTGTGGACCGACTCATAGGATCGGGCGTTCCCCACGGCGACGAGGCAAGTTTTATTACCTCACCCCCCGCTCCCGAATGTGATCTCATTGCTAACTGGGATCCTCCGGAAAGATCGTGCGACGAGTGCTCACGGATGTTATGTCGATCTGGCGGCAGCCGCTAGACATACGCGACCTAGTTATCGCCAGCTATGTCGATGGCTTTAGGGCATCTTTTATCCTATGCCTTACTATCGCAGTACTTAACCTATTCTTATCTATTCTTTCACCAGAGAAGAGAATTATATAAGTGAATATTATCTTAGAAATACTTAGAGTCACACCGACGCAGCCGTCGCAGACACCAAGGTTATCAAGGGACGGCCACGATGTTCTGACAATGTGCCCAGCCCCGACCTCCAGGCGCTGCAATAGTCTCGAGTCTACATAGCAGCAATAGCCTATACCGTGTAGGATCTCCACTATGAGGACGCAAGTGGGTTAGGGACATGAATCGTATTAACAATCACATCGAGGCAGATTGATACGTCACCTTGGTGGTTGGAGTAGAAATCCGCCATGATTTCTCCGCCCATTCTCATTGAACTATCATTTGCCTGTCCACTACAGGCCGCAACCCTTGCGCCATGGGATACACCTCAATCACCATCATCATATTTCCCTACCATGTCGGAGCCTATGACCATCGCGTCGGCGGCGGTCCCCTTCGGATCCTCTTTCACGGCATCGACCGAGACCTCGGCGAGATAGCACCCGTCTCCTTCATCAACGTCGGCCCTGTCGACGAATTCGAAGGCGAGATTGGCAAGACCTTCGAGATTATCCGGCGCATTGCCGGCGCTGTCTTCACGGTCCAGAGGAACGGCTCATTCCCTCTTGTGCTCTCCGGCAACTGCTACGCCAGCGCCGCGACGATGGCCGGCCTCAACCACGCCGAGCCGGACGGGACCGGGGAGCCCGGCCCCGGCGTCCTGTGGCTCGATGCCCACGACAACCTCGACACGCCCTCGACGCACGAGAACGGCTACTTCGACGCCATGGCCGCGTCCATGCTGACGGGCACGAGCTGGCATGCGCTCATGAGAACCGTCCCGGGTCACCGGCCTCTGGACGTCAAGCGCATCGTCTACTGCGGGCTGCGCGACGTGTCCGAGACGCAGTCCAAGACGATCAAAGCAGCCGGCGTCGACGTCGTTTGTGGCAAGGCGGGCGGTACCGTCGATTTCACCGCCGGCCTCGCCGCTATCCTGGACCGGAGGCGCGACATCCGGGACGCGCACGTCCATCTCGACCTGGACGTGCTTGATGAGTCGCTGGAGCGCGTCAACGAGATTCCGTCTCCCGGCGGCTTTTTGCCCGAGGACCTCATGGTCTGATGCGCATGATACCTACCAAAGTCAACCCGACATCGCTTGTCGTATGCTCTTTCAATCCGCGTCTCGAGGGCGGGGACATCGTGGCTAGACTGGCCTGTCAGGCAATCTGTCAACTCATCAGTGGCTTGAAAGAGAGAGGGGTCCTCACACCGGATACCGAACGTTGAGGAGTCGTTGGAGGCGGCTGAATGGGGCATGTTCATGACAATGCAAGGCCATCAGCCAGACTACGCCCAATCTCAACACATGATCGTGGGCCAAAGAGCAAATGTTCTGCTGATGCTATACAGATGCTGGGGATGAAGACGTCTGGATAGTTGAAATGACGAAGGAGTTCATCTGGCGAAGACCTCGCTATTCAATTGATAATCCAACTTTACCTCGGTCCATTTCCTCCCCAGGTACCTGACGCGACGGTCATCTCCCTGCACCACACCAATACTCACAGCTTTGAGAACACGTATTGCATCATACACATCATGCAGGGCAGGGGGCGGGCAAGAAAGACGCTGTAATTCACGCCGAGAGGGCTGCCTTGATTCAGTCAGCGCCATTCATCTCCACGTATGGCCCTCGACAAGACTCGAGCTTGCACGAGATGGCCCATCATAAGCTACTCATCATGCTCCTCCCCATATACCGCCACGCCCATTGAGGCAGAGCATTGGATATCTTCCCTCATCACGCCATCCTCCCATCCCTTCGACACCCCCCACCACCCCCTACTTGAGCTGCTTCAAAATCTCCGACAAGAAATCCTCAAAACTCAGTGTGATGTATCCGTCCCTGTCATCGTCGTACTTCTTGAACACGTCCGTCATGCGCTTGAGCGAGATGCACGCCTGCACGAACAAGTCGAACGACATGTTACCCTCGCCGCGCTTATCGTACGTTCTGAAGAGCAGTTCGACAAAGCCCGGGGACAAGCGGTACCGGAACGCGACGAGCGCGTTGCTGAACTCGTCGAGCGAGATGCTTCCTGAACGGTCCGCGTCGAATCGGTCAAAGAGCGTGCGCCACGACGCCAGGAACGACCAGAGGCCGCAGAACTCGGCAAAGCCGATGGTGCCGGAGCGGTCCGAGTCGAACATGCGTATCATCATGCGGATGGTCTGTGGGTCGAAAGCCGTCCAGTCGCCATTGACCAGGGCCGCGGACAGCTCGCGTTCCGAGAGCTGACCCGTGCCGTCCTTGTCGACGGCGCGGAAGAGGGGGAGAAGCGTAGGGTCAGCGCCATCCGCCGTCATGTCCGGGTTCGGAGACGGGGGCGGCCGGGAGCTGGTGGCTGGGCGGTTGTGGTGCGTCGGGCGCGGGTTGCCCGTGGGCGGCGGCGAGGTCGCGCCGTAAGCCGACGGGTGCTGCTGGAGCGGCGGCGGCGCCTGTTGTCTGCGGTCGTCGGGACGGGGGAGGGGCGGCTGAGGCTTGCTGTCGTAGCGCTGGGCGTAGCCTTGCGTCGGGGTCTCGCGGCGAGGGGCGGGGGCGGGCTGCTGCGCGGGCTGGGGACGCGGGGCGGGCGAGCCCGTCTTCTACGGGAGGGTCAGTCTCTGTGTCGATTGGAGGGTCGTGTCGCCGTTGCGATGAGGTCATGGTGAACGTACGGGCTCGGGCTCTGCGAACCTAGAGGGCGACGAGTGGTTAGTTGATGGTGGCGGGGTTATTTGTCGCGACGCGGGGGAAGAACGAACCTGGGCAGCTCGTCGGGGTTGTACGGTCTTTGGTATGCCATCGTGAAAGGTATCTGGGTATCTTGCGAGAAAGAGGGTCGTCGTCAATAGAACACGCTGGGAGAGATGACGATTTAAGAGAAGGGTGAAGGGTTGAAAGTGATGTGCTGTCGGATGTGGCTCGGGGTCGAGAAAAGAGAAGGAGCCTTGGGCTTGAGCCGCACGCTGACTCGCAGAGGACGTGAGCGGGGCGGAGGGGCAGACACGGTACCAATGTACGTCAGTTCAGGGGTAAGGCTGGGCGGAAAGGGGCTCGCTCAGGGCAACTTGGGCGCCCAACCGCTGGAGAGCCACGAGTCTTAGTGGGTTCAGGGTCCGAGCCAGCGGATCATGTCGTTCCAAAGCCGGGTGTCAACCCACTGAACCTCCCGTGTTTTCCGCGAGCCACGCGAGGGTTCGCATTCGGTCCCGTGATGCGGTTCGGTGCATGAGGCTAAGCCTCAGGCATTTCAAGTCAGAATCCAAACTTTTGACGAGAAGGGGGGATGAATAGCATCCTGCCAGCCTCATCTCAGCTTAGGCAGCCCGGTTTGCCTTGGGACGTTGCTATCTGCGGACGGGCCGCCTGACCTCCGTCTGTGTCACTTGACATGCCTCATGCCAGCTTCTCAGAGAAGCAGGCAAAAGGCCATGCTCACGCGATACAGAGCAAGAGACGGGCCGGGACATCTCCAACCCTACGTCACTTGGACTGCTCAGCTGCGGATTGTCTGTTGCTGTTACGGCCGACGTTCCTCGAATGCCGAAACCCGATCGCCCGGCCCGAGCATCACGGAAATCCCTTGCGGCCCCTTTTTCTCCCATCAAGTCCGCCTCACCCGGGACCGACCATGATCCATTAACGTCGCATTGAAAAGCACGAAGAGTCAGCCCGCTTCATGCCGCCAGTGACGCACGACATCCAAAGGAAACATTCCAGTAAACCTGTCCTGGCCCTGAGCCTGTGTCTGCTTCGCCTCCTGCCGCCGGCTGCGCCCTGCTCGCGCGCCGAGCCTCTCCCAGCGGCAGTCCGGCATGCCAAGCTTTTTGGATTGCGTACGCACGCCTGGGGGCGCATCAGCCCTACCTACTTACCCTCGCATTCGATGGCGGTCGACACCGGAGTCCATCGGGGCTCGAAGGCAATAAAGAGGTCAGGGGTGCCGCTGCCGTTCTCTGCCGCTCTTGCTCCCCTTCTCGGTTCCCTGAGCTTCCCGTGGTGCACCTTGGGTAGTTGCCCCTGAGATGGACCTTGGCGCTCGGCGACCTCCGTGGTATGTCCAGACAAGTGTCACGACCAGCAACCAGCGTACGTATACTAGAATCGACACGCAAAGCCGACAGGCAAGGCTGCAACAACGGCAGAGGCATGAGGCACACGATGGTCAAGTGACCTTTTGTCAGTCCGGCCCGCGCGGCAGCACAGGTCCAAAGTTGGTCCACCGCCTCCTCTCCACACCCGATCCCGGACGGGGCCGGTCTTGGAACCTCTCGCGAGCGCCATTTGTCAGGATTTCGCAGCATGGCGACATCCCGCAGCTCGCTTCCCCGCCGCCCGTTGTCTCCGCCCCCATCATGCGGCTCAAGTGCTCGACCCTCCAGGGCGTTCCGTGAACCTCGAGTCTTCTTTCAACTACATACTACTGAGCCTTCCTCACCTTCGCCCTGCCTACTGTCCCTCCTCTGCTACCCCTCCTCATCGCCAAGTTGATCAGGACGCCACTGACTCACCTGCCTCGCCGTCACCATGGGCGTCACGGACGAGCTCACAACGCATGGTGATGAGTTCTGGCTCTTCGGATACGGGTATGTCCGGCAGCCACCCTAGATCATGCCGGTCCAGGTCTGTCGTGACTCTTGTCTGACGCTTCGCAGGAGCCTCATCTGGAAGCCACCCCCTCACTTCGGTACCCTCCACCTCGCCCCTGACCATCACAGCCCCTGACGCCTCGCAGACAAAAGGATCCCCGGCTGGGTAGAAGGCTACGTCCGACGATTCTGGCAGGTCGGTCTTCCCCTCCCCATCGCCTGATTTCACTCACTCATACATCCCAGGCAAGGTACACTCTAACCCACCACTCACTATCTTGCCTCATGACATCTCACCCTCACTCACACCAACCCAGTCAAGACCACCGCGGCACCCCCACCGCCCCGGGCCGCGTCGTTACCCTCATCGAGCGCTCGTACTGGTCCACCCTCGCCGACGCCCACGACGCCCCCTCCCGCGTCTGGGGCGTCGCCTACCGCATCCGCCCCGACAAGGTCGCCGAGGTCAAGGACTACCTCGACATCCGTGAGATCAACGGCTACACCATCCACCACACGCCCTTTCACCCCGCCGCTGCGCAACAGCAGCCCATCCGCACCCTCGTCTACATCGGCACCCCCGACAACGACCAGTTCACCGGCCCCCAGGACCCCGACGCCCTCGCCGTCCACATCCGCCACTCGGTCGGGCCCTCCGGACTCAATACCGAGTACCTCTTCAATCTGCACGAGGCCCTCGAGGGCCTCAGCCCGGACAGCGGCGACGACCATATCCGCGACCTCACCGAGCGCGTCCGCGCCATCATGGCCGCCGAAGAGGCTGGGCAGAGGCCTGCTGACGCTCCGCCTTTTTCCGAGGCAGCCCCCGGTTTCAAGCAGGACCACAGCACGGAGGAGCAGGAGGAGACGGAAAAGGCGTGACGTGGCGTGCCTGTCTTCGTCATTCGGCGTTTCTCTGCCTCGTTCTTGACTCCCAGCGTCCCAGACTGTCCTTTTCAAAACTTCTAGACAAGATTAAGTACTCATAGACCAATCTCACAGGCAAACGCTCCGCCATCGCTGCCTCGCCCAGACCTAAGGACACATCCCTACTCCGCATAGAAAACACGACCGAATGGCAGAAAAGCTGGAAAATACATTCCCAACTAGATGAAAACTAACACAGCTTCTCCGCAAGCAAAACCAGTAGGAGATGTTTCCTGGAACTCCGTGTTCCGATCGCCACATATGCCTTGATACCGAGCCTGGCCGGCTTCTCAATTTCCCCCAGAACCATGCTTGCGACGTGCAACGACGAGCACCGGGTATCTTGTTGCGACGTCAAGACCAGATCAATTTTGCGCTCGAACCAAACTGACGAATGGGCGTACGCATATCTTGCTGAGCCGCGGTATCGTCCAACGCGCCTCGAGACGAAAGAAAATTACTGAACAATCATGACGGGCGTGCCGAGCGGGGTGGTAACTTGATTCATTCAGCTTGCTGCAGCTAATAGGTGCCGTTGGGAGGCTGGGGCTGGCCCTGGGGAGGGTAGCCGTAGGCAGGGACCGGGGCGCCGTAAGGGTCTGCGACATGGTCAGTCTGCGAGTCGCGAGAGGCTTCGCGAGGAGCATACCTTGGCCAGGCATCTGGGGAACTCCATAGGCGGGCTGAGGTACGTAACCCCGACCGTAGGAGGGATACATGCCGGGAGCTGGCATACCGCCAGGCTGCATCTGCATGTAGGGCTGCTGGTACATGGGGGCACCGCCGGCAAAGCCACGACCACGACCGCCACCGAAGCCGCCGCCCCTGGGGCCGTTGTCTGAGGCCTTGTCGACACGAATAGTACGACCATCGAACCTACTCCGTTGTCAGCATCAGAAGCTCAAAACACATTTGCGGGTAACGTACTCGACGTTATTCATGGCTGCGATGGCCTTCTGGGCATCGGCATCCTGGAGGTAGCGGACGAAGCCGAAGCCACGGCTCCGACCGGTGTCACGGTCCTTGACGACAACCTAGAATCTGTCAGTATCACGTCCCAGCAGCAGGCAAAGACTTCGGGACAGCACTTACAGCTTCCTCAACAGGGCCGAACTCCTCGAACTTCTGGCGGAGAGTGGCCTCCTCCGTGTGCCAGGCAAGGCCGCTACTTCGATTAGCATGTTGATTGGGCAATCCGAGACGATTTGACGACTTACCCGATGAAAAGCTTGGACATGATGGCTGGATATGGGTACTGGAAATTCTGATTGTTGGTTGAGCTCACGTCAGCAGAAGTTCACGGACGATGCCCGGGAAAGGCTTGGCGACACGCCAGGTGGAACGCCACCACGACAGGGCGGGGAGGGGCGCAAGGGAGGGCAGCCGAGTCCCGTCGCGAGGAGCAGCACGCAACTCTGCGCGAGCTATCGGTCCATGCCACGTCCCTGTCGAGGAATTCGTGGTGCGATTGCGCCAAGAACGAAAAGCGTTGTCAAGTTGCGAGGGCGAGCAAGGCCAAGGGGACACAAGACGACGTACTTGGTGTAATGGGGAACTTGGCGGACGAGTGGCGTCTGTGAATGGGTCGAGTCAGGCAAAGCACAAGTCGGCCGTAGATGTCGTAATGTTGGTTGCTAAGTCGAGTCGAACACGGACAAAGGTGGACAGCGAACAGAGGACGGTATTCGAACTGAAGAGCGGCCGTAAGGGTGGACGACAAGGAAACGGATGCCGAAGACGATTGAGCGGGCAAAGGAAAAGGCGCACAGCAGCCGATGATGCAGGAGGGAAGAACAGAGAGTGAAGAGCTCAGGCTCGGGCGGTGGAAGATGAGCAGCAGGTCAAAAGTAAAGGCCAGGTCGGTTTGTGGCTGTGGCAGGGGAAGACTGGAACTACCTGAGCTAATACTGACACCAAACCAGAGGCAGAGGGACAGGTCCAGGCTCGATGAAATGGCAGGTAATGAAGAGGAGCCGAAGAACTTGGCTTTTGGGGGGGGAACTGACGGCGGTACAGTGCGATGACGGGACTGGAGGGTCAGGTGTGAACCTAGAACCGAGCTAACTGCCTTTGGGGTGGCCCTTTCGCTTTCGAAGGGGGGAAGGCGCCAAACCCCATATCGAAGAAGCAGGAGCTCTTGTTGGAGCAGGCAGGCACACATGTGAGACTTTGTCGCTGGTGTGTGGGAAGGCGCAATCAAGGGGAGTGCGAGGAGCGAGGAACAAGGAGCAACTTGCTCTCATGTCACCAGTCCACCAATGCGGCACCCGAAAGGTACACCGTACCTACATTCCTCTCCTCCCAACTGGGCTCTCCCATATGCTTGCCGTTGCCCGTTTCCATCAAATGTGGCCCCAGGCTTAAATTGCGCCCATGACGGGCTGTTTTAGCGGCGGGCAGGTGCCACGGACCCCGACGTTCCCAAACACTGGAAGCAGCGGGGCCATTCTCTCGATCCTCCAGATTGAAGGAAAGCAACCAGCCAAGCTTCGTCGCTCCACTCACGCCGTCTTGCAAGGTACAACACTCAGCAACGCGCCAGTGTTTTCAACGTACCTTGTTTCCTGTTGCTTGTCGGAGATATGCAAGCCAGAGCACACGAAAAATCCCTGCCGATCTCGATGACAATTCCGAGCTTAGAGTCCCGCGATGTCGACCTTGGAACGGGATAGCTGGACAGAGAAGCATCGGCGGGGCGGCGAAAAGGAGTGACGAAACTTGCGTGGGGTCGACAGGTGAATTCCCTCCTCCGAATGTCCGCCCACCATGCGACAATGATCCTCTTTATACCTGCCCCTCCAACATTCAAATGCCAAGACACCCCTGGAGATCTGCCCAGGCGGGAGGCTCGTTCTTGGGTCAGGGCCTGTGCAAGATCCCCGTCTACTGCTACTCAGCGCTACGACGGCCGTCCAAAGTTTTGAAATTCCTATGCCTGTTACCCTAGTCGCGCACCCGAGGTGGCAGACGACTCAAGGCTACCGACACATACACGCACGCCCGTCGCCATCAGACACGCGATATCCCACCCGCAATACCACACTAGTTCCCTGCAAACGAGTGCCGCGCACAGTATCGATACACGCAAGACTTATCCTCTTTGGGTGGGCTACAGCTCGCCCCCCGTGCCCGAAAGCTTGTCTCTAGCTTTGATTCTGTCCCTCCACCCTCGTCCATCTCTGGTGCAGTCGACGTGCACAGCCATCCCCTATTACCGACAGCCTACCATGCGCAGGGGGGACCAAGGGGGCAGCATGTCATTGTCAATCTCCCATCAGTGCCCCTCCCGAGATTGGCAGCGCGAGCTGGCGCTTGTGCGTGCTCCTGTGATGGAATGGCCGCCTTGTGCGGTCAGCTGTCTTTGGAGCATGCTCTGCTGCCGTTGATAAGAATGGGACACCACCGAGCGCTCGCCGCCCGTTTCCCATCCGCCATTCCCGGTTCAGCATGGCCAGTCTTGCCGTTCAACAAGCGCAACGGAAAGGCCCTCGACAGGTCATTGAACATGAAGGGCAGAAACAGACCCCACACCATCTTGCACAGCCTCCTTGGTCACCCTGTTTGAGGCAGATGAGGTTCTTCTCAACCGACATGACCGCCGCCGTTCGCCCCTGATCTGGTGGGCCGCATCTCGGATTCAGGAGTCTCCTGCATCTCTGGTCGCCATGCTGAGTCTGTTATTACTTTTGGTCCCCGTCGGATAGGAGCCGGGGCTCCGGTCGCGCAAGATGTCGCCGTCCTGACGTTGATCGTCCACGCCTAACGATGCCCCTCGAAGGAGGCAGTGCAAATCGTCCCGCCTCTTAGACAGGGGTGATCCCTGTCAATGTAACCTTGCTCCGGTCTCCCTCAGATCTGTTCTTTGGGAATCCTCCACCCCCGGCCTCGCTTGCCGTTGGTCCAAGCGCCAGTCAAAACTGTCGTCCTGGTCTCGGCCGGTGATGTCAAGGTGTAGTGTTTCGGGACTTGCCAGACGTTGGCTTCTGAAGGTTTCAAATGCATTACGATGCCCACTTTGGCCGAACACCAACGGTATGACACGCTTGAAATAGCTCCCATGAGACGAACAACCGGCATCTTAACCGTGACAGCCATGCTCACTCAGACCACAGTATCAGATTATCTGTCTCTCCCAGTCGCACGTTGCCACTCCCACACGGATGAAGTCGATATGCATCGGACGCAACGATAGGCTCGAAGACAAGCAACAGGAACCTCCACAGGCACGTGCACGGGGTATTCCTGTGCTCAGATTGAGTAGAATCTTGGCTGCTGGCTTGGCTCGACCCGAGTCACCGGGCCTGGGCTGCTAGTAGAGTGCAAATATCACACCAGTGCTAACATCTGTCGCCGATCAGGAAATGCGAGGTTCTGAGCTACATGAATATGCGGCATGTCCATCTCGTGGTGTTGCTTTGTCAGGTACATCACGACGTGAGCCGGCTTTCGGTAGCAGCCGCGCAACGGCTTGCGCGTTGCCGGCTCATCGGGCGCCCTAGGCAACCGGTCAACCGATCACGTCACCCTACTTCGAAGCTCAGCTCACCAGGCGCCGAAGTTCACGGCATGTGCTTCAATCTCAGTGCAACTCGCGCTTGTCACTCGCGAGTCTTGCGTGTTGGTGTTCGCCAGTGGGCAGGCAGGCAGAATTTCAGGGGCTGTGTTTGTCTGCGCCACGGCATTTGATGCGCGAATTGTTCCAGTGGTGCTGATGCATTGCATGCAACCTTTTCGTGCTTGCGATGCGATAGGAGCATAGCAGATCTGCGATGATGCCTTTCCGCCGAGACTGATGAATGTCAATGGCCTGGCTTTCCCCGCAGCATATTGCCGTGGGAGCGGCATCTGCTGACGGGGGATGGTTGAGTGGCGCTTGACAAGTCTTTGAGTTGCCTTCAGCGGGCGGAAGTCTTGTCCCAGTTTGAGTGAGCTCGTCAGTAGGCTCTGTCTGCGAGGAGTCTTTGGGGAAGTGGCAATGGGAAGGCCCTCGAGGTTGAGGGCATGTGCCACCCTGAGGCTCACCCTGTCGTGATGCGGATGCACCTATTGCCTACCTTTGGCGATCTTTTGGAACCGGACGTTGACGACGGGACACACTGAGTTTCCCGCCAGGGTACTTTTGTTGCCCCGTTACGTTCTTGGACCATGGATGAGGGTGTTGGAAGCCCTCCCTCGAGAAGCCGTCCGACAGCTTGGTCCCGTCATCGTCGACATCACCACGGCCAAGATGTGAGCAGGAAGATTTCCCCGGCTCTTCGGGAGTCACCTGCGCACTATGGCACTGTCGATGGCGAGCGCCTTGTCGAAAGATGGCTCGAGCGAATGCATTCTAGTCCCGCGCATCTGCTTCGCGGCTCACACCCACATGCTGGAAGAGCGAACGGCGAGATTGATGAAGGTCGCGAAAAGCATCAAAACCGTCAGTTCCTGAACCCGAAAGGTGTGAAGCGCACCAGGTCTCCTCCTGCATCCTCCCCTCGCGGAGCCGGATCGCTGGATCGACAAGAAACGCCGATTAGTACTTCTTTCACCAAACGACCTAGGTACAAGACGAAGCCAGACAAGTACGAAATAAAGCATACGAGTCGTCAAGATCGGCCGAAGCTCGAGAAATTGAGTCGCCCCAAGCGCCGCACTGACAAGTCGACCAAAAATCGGCTGCTATCCGGCAAGGGCGTCGTCGAGAACTTCGCCTCGGATGCGATCCTCAATGATCGTCTGACGGTTCGCTCTGTTGAACATGTGTTGGCTTCGATCAACTGACTGATTGATAGATTCAGCCTGCCAGTACTCCAGGCCTCTTCCAAAATGGTCATGCGTCAGACCCAAAACCATGTAAGTGGTGCAAGGGGTATGTCTTGCCAGCACGCTGACGAGTCGAGTGGGCGACTTGTCGTTCAACTCGATGGACTTCCTGGCCAGACCGCGGGACCGACAGCCGAGAAAGACTGTTCCGAGGAATACCACAAAGCGAGAGCGCGAGCTGCAACAGATGTCCGAATTCTTCGGCAGGGGCCAGAGTCGCCATCCAAAAAAGGCTCATGAACTTCCTCGAATGCGAGATGAAGATGGCGGTGACGATGCACTAGACAAGACCTGGCTACGCGACAGGTCTCGAGGGGAGCGGTCGCAAGTTCAAAGCCGTGCAACAACTTATCTGAGTTGGTCGCCTAGTGTTTGCTCGCCCCGAGGCGATGATAGACCGGCCAGGCTGGAGTCACAAGCCCTTGCTTGTGAGAAGCACCGAAGTCGTCGCAGCATACATCAAAACCTTGGCCGGGATCACGGTCGAAAGGGGATTGATCCGCAACGAAAACGAAACGGCCACAGAGACCAGAAGGCAAGGTCGCCTACGAATTTCACACATCGCGTCTCTACCGTCCATGAAGAAAGGGGTGTGATGAGGAAGACCTCAGATGACGAGAATCCGATCCAAGACTCTGAACCTTCATCATTGGCAGTACCTCACCGCACCGAAACCCCGAAGACTAGACAACTGATGATGAGCACAGCAACCCAAACAATGCCCTTCATCGTCGAAGATAGCGAGCGTGGCAGCAATGTTCAGATCCTGAACAAGACGGCTGTGTCCGCAAGTCTTTCGATGAATGAAATCGCGCAACCAGCCGATCCCATGTCACACTCTGCGCCCCCTTTGGATCCATCGGGCAGACTGCCGGAAGCCAGGTTGAATCCCGGTTACGCCGAAGCCACTCGCCCGGAGCTGCGTGTCAGGAGTTCCTCGCCGGGATACCTTGACACCTTTGAACGCAGTCCGAACCGTAGCACAAAGCCGACGGACCTACCAGAAACCCTAAGCAACTCTGACGTGAGGCATCAACAGCAGAACCAGAATTGCACGGGCCGCCCAGCAAGTCTTCCGGCTACCATTCGAAAAAGAAGAAGAGATGCTTCCGGTTGGAAACCGCAATGCCATGAACTCCAGGGAAAGGGCAAAACCGACGTGAATATCCATGCTGATGGAAACTTCAACGGCAGCAGATGGCATCTTGGGCAGAGGACACTATGGGCAGGCACAGAGAAACCCGACGATGCTGAGCTGGATTTGCCTCGGCAGGAAACCATGGATTCTCTGATCTCACGAGTAGACCGCCAACTTGCACACGAGAGCGCACTGAAAGTCCTGTCGAGCCAGGGCCACATTGGGAGATTTGGTGATCAACCAATATCTCTCCTTCGGGAACAGGCAGATCCCTACGACATTGGCTTCGCTGCTGCTCGTGAGCAAGCCTTCCATTCTGACATTACAAATCTCGAGGGGCCTATCGAACTGGCATGTTTCGACGCTGGGCTACACGTGGCAGAAATGCACCACGACATGCCGCTGGAAGGAGGGGATGCCCTGGCTGACTTTTGGCGGCCCAACATCTTCATGTAGAGGTCTTATTAGCTATTCAGGCTCCTGCTCGCGCCATCTCTCCATTACAGCCTGTACGTCCAACTTGCAATGTTGTGCTTTTTGGACAATCGACCTTGCCTTCGATACCACGGGCACGTCGATCATATTTCCGTCGAGAGTCCAGGCACCGCGACCGGACGCGCTGGCCTTGTCATCTGCGATGACAATGCGCACGGCCCACTCGAGCTCCTTTTCCGATGGCGCGAACAGGTTCTGGACGAGGTCGACCTGGCTGGGATGAATGCACTGCTTGCCGTTGAAGCCCATGGCCTTGCCGCCGACGACCTCCTCCTCTAGGCGCTTCAAGCCCTGCTCGCCCTTGAACGAGGTGCACACGAGATCGATGGCGCTCGGAAGTTCGGCGGCGCGGGCCGCGGTGACGATTGCCGAGCGCGCGTACAAGAACTCTGTGAGCGAGGGGCTCCTCGTCAGGGACAGGTCTTTCGCGAAGTCCTCGGCCGCGAAGACGAGGCCGCTCAGGTAGGGCGAGGCCTTGCAGATCTCCTGAAGGTTCATGACGGAGCGGGCGGACTCGACGAGGGCGATAATTTTAATGGGGTTGGAGGAGCCCTCGGCGTGTCTTTCCGGCGCGACGTGGCGAAGGACGTCGGTGACAAAGGTCAGGTCGGCGGCGGAGTCGACCTTCGGGACGACGACGGCGTCGACGTTGGCGAGCGGGCCGAGGGCGGACAGGTCCTGCAGGGCGAATGGGGTCTGGACGGCGTTGATGCGAACGGCGAGCTCGGAGATGCCAGCGGGGCGTTTGTCATGGGTGGAGAGGAAAGATCGCAGCTGGTGACGGGCGTCGTCCTTCTTGTGGTGGGTGACGGAGTCCTCGAGGTCGTAAGTAACATTGTCTGTCGTGAGGGCTAGGGATTTCTGAAGCATCTTTTCCGATGAGCCAGGGACTGTGACAAGTCAGTGAGGTTCATGGTGTGGGTGAGATGAGCGTGACCGTATAAGAGCGCCCTCCGAAGGATGGACGGGGATCGTGCAGGGAGAGCCATGGCGAGGTTGCACAAGAATACCGTGACGATTCTGGAGACAATAGGTATTAATGGAGCCTCAAATGAGAATGTATTGAAATCGTAAACAGGGTGAAATAGTGAATCTGGTGTATGTCCGTACTTGAGTTCGGGTTGAAGCTCCGGCGTTGATCCTCGGCAAGTCAACGTCTCGGGGGTGAGAGCCGGATGACGTAAGGCGACCATGGTACCGGGTGAACTTCGGCAGTACGGCCAGGCACCTCACCTTTCCCTTTCGAACAGCTGTCGCAAGCTGGAGCTCCTGTTCCATTGTACCTTACTGCAACTCGAACACGCTGCAACCATCTCGACGCTCTTTCGACAGCCACGATTGCCATCCCGAACCTGCAAAACAAATCTTCAACTACGGGCGAATCTCTGCATTTGAAACTCGACTTGGCGCCCCCGGGTTTCTGACAGCTCGACGGAGATACGAGAGACGCGACACGCCTTCAAACCGACGCGATGGAGCAGGCACAGGGCTCTTCGGGCGACGGCTCGTTGAGTTGGCGGCTGAGTTCGCACCCGATCACCTTGTTGACGTTCCTGGGATTCAGGATCTGTACGTCCGCCAGCGCCACCTCCCCTACCACCATCTCCCGAAACCAACCACCTTGCTATGGTGCCAAGCTAACACCTCCCAGCCAGCGTTCTCGTCTACTTCCTCGGCCTCTGGATCATCCAGAGCATGATCATGATCTTCATCATAACCATCCTCCTTCTCGCCGCCGACTTCTACTACCTCAAGAACATCGCGGGCCGGCGCCTTGTGGGCCTCCGCTGGTGGAACGAGGTCGACCCGGCCTCCGGCGAGTCGAAATGGGTCTTCGAAAGCAGCGAGCCGGGCACCAAGACGGTCAACCCGACCGATAGCCGCTTCTTCTGGCTCGCGCTCTATGTCCAGCCCGTGCTGTGGACACTCCTGGCGGTTTTCGCGGTCGTTAGGTTGCAATTTTTGTGGTTGCCGCTCGTTGGTACGTCGCCTCCCTTTCCCCAACCTCTCGTGCTCCTTACTGCGCTGCTTGCGTGGATGTTGGGGTGTCACCTCGTGCGGTGCGCTGTAGCGCGTTGTGAGTGTGCACTGACTGCTTCTAGTTATCGCTCTCGTGCTTACGATCATGAATACGCTTGCGTTCTCACGCTGCGACAAGTTTAGTCACGCCTCTAACATGGCCGGCTCTGCTCTCTACTCTGGCGGCCTGGCGGGCAACTTCGCCAGCAATATGGTCGGTCGCCTCTTCAACCGCGGTTGAGGGGTGGGTTATGGTGCCGGGGTGATATCGAAGGTAATCGGGCCTCGGGCGTGACGAGCGCCAGCTTGGTCCAGGGGGACTCTGCAGGCATGGCGAGGAGTGAGGAAAGACCCAGATACCCGTGTAAAATATAGGGCGTCGCGCAGCCGCCAGATGTTTTAGTCATGCGTTCATATGCACCAAGCCACTGCTTCGCATCACTTTCTTCACTCGCATCTGACGCTCACCCCTGCTTCCACGAGAACCCGCTGATGATACGCCAGATGGCAAGAAATACACACAGAAACAGTCAACGCTCAGCTCCTCCCCTGACGCCCCGCCCGCTCGATAGCGTCGTCCAGCGCCCGCTCCTCCTCCTCCAGCCGTCGAATATCCTCCTCCGTCATGCCGTCCTCGATGAGGTGCGAGACGTTCCCGGCCGGCGTGCCCGAGCGCGCGCCTGACCGCGACGCCGGCCTGTCCCCTCTGCCCTGCCGCGATTCCCCCCGCGATCCGCTCCGTGTTGTGGTCGCCGCCCCGGCCGGCGCGTCCGAGTACGGCTGCGCCTCCCGGTCGTCGCCCCCGTACGCCGTCGGCGCCGGGTACGCCTGCGGCTGCTGCTGCTGATCCGTCGCGCGCGCCAGGCTGCCGTCGTCCGAGTAGGGCGAGTGCGGCGACTCGGTCACATGCGCCGCCGTCTCCTTTGTGACCATGAACGCGGACAACTGGCCGTCAGGGGCCGAGTATGGGCCCTTTGCGCTGCCGCTCTTGCGCCGGCGGTTGCGCACGCAAAAGAACCACACGAGGGCGCCGACAATGGCAAGCACGACGATGCCGGCGCCGACGCCGATTCCTGCGATAGCGCCGGTTGACAGGCCGCCGCCGCCGCCGCCGCCACTGCTGCTGCTGCTGCCACTGCTGCTGTCTACCGTCTCGGCACCTTTTTCGGACGTGCCGGTGGCGGTGGGCGCCAATGTGCCCGAGCGGCTCGCGGTCTCGCCAATGATCTCGGGCTCCTCTCCGTCGCCGTCAATGATCGCTTGGACGGAATCCGGGATATTGGGTGTGTTGTCATCCCAAAGGGAATGATCATTACGTGCCGCGTCCTGGTGAAACATCTCGAGTATCCCCTGCACGGATCTAACTGATTCCCCCTCGTTCAGCTTGGTGAAGAGCCCTGAAGTGCTCGTGCCTCGGTCACTGCGGTTGTAGGTCCAGTCAAGCCTTAGGTAGAGCGCTGGAGATGACAGGGCTCCGATGTCAGTGGGCATTTCGAAGGCAAGGGTTCTCGTCACTAGTGCAACGTCAGTATTGTTGACGAGGATGAAAGAGAGCGGGACGAGACGGACACGAGTCGCTTGGATCACCGCTCTGACGACGGGACAACCGAGGGCGAAGATCAAACCGATAGCAATTGTCGCTGACAACTTCCGGACGCAACACGTCGTAGTGGCACAGTTGCCCTGTCGTCACATTGAACCGTTTCTGATCGAGGTCTTCGTAGTTGATTCGATAGTTGATCTCGAAGTTCGTCCGGCCATGCTGGAGAACACGTTCGCCTGCCCAATAATCTGGGTTCCCTCCCAGGGTGAAGCCCAGGACCGCCTGGACATCATTCGTAGGTTCCGTCGCCGGCGCGGTCGTGGTCGAGGTCGTTGGCGTAAAGTGGCCCTTTGACTTGTCGTGTCCACCGATGCTCGATCCATCTTGCGTCTCGTCGCCCGTGTCATCATCCGGGGCATCGATCGCCGGCTCGCCGTCCAGGCGACCGGGGGCATCGTTCGCCGGGCTCGCTTCAGGTGCTGATAGGTCCTGGGTGATGTGTGAGCCTGACGCCATTTTGATCCGTCTCGTGCTGAAGCGCTCGTCTCGTCGCTGTCCACCCTGTTCCTCGTCAGATTTGCAGTGCCAGTCCTCTTCCAGGTCGTGGGATATGTCAATCGGGGTCCCGTATGGGTTTGTAGACCCCTTGTCCGGGTGGTGAAGTTGTTGGTGAGCGGGCAGAGATGAAAACGAGAGAGAAGGGAAAATGCAGCGGGAGGCAGAGGAGCAGCCAGGGTGCTCTTTGGCCGTCAGCACAGGCTGGGTCAGTCGAAGGAACGGGGCAGACTCATTGGTGACGGACAAGGATGAGCGCGGAGTCAGGGGGCGTCGCGTTGGGGGCCGCAGGTCGCACAGCCTGATCCAGGGTACTTCTGTACGCTACAACCAGGCGCTGGGAGGAAAGGATTTGAGGACGTCAAATGCTGTAGGACTGTATGCCGAGAGTGATCTGCGCCTCCACGGTTGCGAATTTGGTGGTGGAGGATGCCACAAGAAAAGGCTGTCCGTCGTACGACAGGACGGGCAGATCTGACAGGGACCCGCTGGCCGTCGGCAAAGGGAGGATGGCGGCAGGACAGAGACGGACGCTCGTTGATGTTGCTGGCAGAGCCAGGGACTTTCAGTTTCTTTGTGGGCTCTGATTTCCATTTCGATGCCTTCAGGTTCTTTCCTGCACATAGGTGGTTCAGGTGCTTCTTTGGGATGCTCCTTCTCAGCCCAACAGCCCGCGCCAACGTGCAGAGCCCCGCGCTAATGTAGTCTAGCCGCTAGGGGCAATTTAGGGGTCAGCATCACGTCCGGGGTCCAGGAGATGCACTCAAGACAGCGCTCATTCCCACGGTCTCAAGTCAGCTCCAAAATGGGTTTCGTCCTCGTGTACTGTACAATGAATCATGGTGGATGCTCATGGTTTTCCACCGAAGTTCTCGGGCTCCGTGATGGCAGCAAAGAGGGCCCTGATCATCAACATGACCCAGTGGTCAGCATCGCATCCCACAACAGGGGCGGTGCCTAGACCCACCCGCCCAATGAGCTCTGGCGCCTATCCGTTTGGGGTCAAGATCCATGCCAGCCTCATCGCTCCTGCGTACCGAAATAGAACACAAATGGCGACGACATGCAGACTTGCCCAGTACACTGCCCTTTATCAAACCTGACGAGCTTGATTGTCCATCCTGCAACCGTCAAAGACTCACTTGAACAAAAACGTCCACTGAATTTGAAGCCTCGCCGATGGTAGTCCACGAAGTCCAAGATCATGGGCTCAACTCAGCCCTACGGGTGACAGCAGATGAGATCTTGTGCGACCACGAAGGTCTGTCATGGAGAATGGACTGTGCAAGAACGTGGTATTGTACAAAGCTGTGTTTTTGGCAACATTTGCTATACATCGAGCCAACAAACCCGGAGATTTGCCATTCACTGATACGCGCGCGGTTCGGGCCTTCGGGTCCCCGACAAAATGATCATCTGGGGGATCGCCGTCTCGAGCACCTACGTAAGCAACCTGGACGCGGCGAGCCCGAGGATCCAGTGTATGAATGCCATGGTCGCTCAGTCTCGATCGTCATCACGTTGCCCCTCTGGCCTGTTTCTAACTTCAGTTCCTTGCTCTGAGCATCAGGGTCTCTTGATGGATTGATCCATCATCACTCGAAGCCGTCATAGTCATGTGGCCATGTGAACACGATGGTGCGGCTTTTTCAAAATGAGAAGACTCATCTTACGAGTGAGATGTGCTCTATGCCTGGCAAGCGTTGATCGTGGTGGCCGGTGCCCGCAAATGCCACGAGCCCGCGGCCAAGATGCCGATCTATAGCTTCAAATCGGTGAGCCGGAAGGGGGACTCCGCCTCCGGCCACCCGATCTTGAGATACGGCAACAGACGAGCTTTGCTCAAACGATACATCGCCACTTGTTCCGATATGACAAGACTCGGTTTGTAGCAATGTCGAAGGTGTCCTGCCACGCGGGCGGCCGACCCGGGATGTGTTTCTGGAGATCCAGTCTCGAGCGACCGAGGCACAACGTTCAGGGTAGCCTCGAACTTGACCCAATATCGCAATGCTTGCTCTGCGGTCGAAGGAACACCTAAACTCAAGCCACTGCGTGGGATCGACAAGGCTCAACAAGTCGTATTGAATGAAGTGCAGGTATCTGAGCGATGCCCACTATCCACGGAAACCGCAAGACTGACAAGGCCGCCGCACTGGAATGGCGAGTAACATCGCCTGCGAATGAAGATGTGGAATACGTCAAGTATAGCTCGAGCTTGACATGTGAGAGACGCTCGCGGTTCGGTATCGTACTCGTGAGTTCCTTGGGTCCGCACTTCACGAATCACGAGTACCAACGACTGGCTCGGGACTATGCGGCTGCTCATCGAATTACGCGTGTCTCGCCGCGTCCATTCACACCTTACAAGGTGTACTACGGTATCTAACATCACACTCCCCTTCGTCCGAATCATCATCAGACTTCTCCCAAAATACACTCCAACGCCGCCCAGTGCAAGTGAATTATCAACGCGGCATCCGCGTCCTCGATAATAAATCACCCTCGTATCCAAACAATAGCAAGCTTCATGCAAACGTCATAGTCATCTCCTTCTCCTTCCCAAAGTCATCGTCGTCCGGGTCGTTCCACGGGTCCCGCAGTGTCATGTTCGGCACCGTCTGGGACGTCCTCAAGTCTGGCCTCGACGACGACGGGTCCTTGGGCGGTGGCGAGGGCCGCCCGTGCGCGTCATCGAACGACGTGTCGAACGTCATGGACACCTCCTCCTCGTATGCGTCGGGTTCCGTGTAGTACGGCGACGCGCCGCGGTGCCGGTTTGTCGACCCGGCCGGCGATGGCGCAGGGTCCTCCGAAATGCGGTGTACGGCCTCGGCGCTGCGCGTGCCGCGGAGCCCGTCGCGCGGGTTGCCTGAAGACGGCGCCGCGGGGCCCAGGTCGAGCTTCATCGGCGGCATGGTCGACTGCAGCTCCTTGACCTGCAGCCCGTCGCCGCCCTCCCGTGCCAGCTCGGCGCGTATGGCCTCGACGTCGAACAACACCCCGCTATTCCGCTGCTGCTGGTCCTCCTCGTCTTCGTCGTAGCGCGTCGGCGACTTGACAGCCGCGCCCTGTTTGGACGTGTCGTAAATCTCCCACTCGGCCCTCTCGATCTGCTTCTTGCGCCCGAAGATGGAGAACCGGCTGCTCTTCTTCTTCTTCTCGCCCTCCTTCTCGAGCTCGCGGCGCGCCGCCTCGATCTCGCTGATCAGCTCACGCTGCCGCTCCGAGTGGTTCTCCGGGTCGGGGTCTTCGATTTCCGTAAACTCGTCGCTCTCCACGAGCCAGCCACACTCGCGCAGCAGCCGCGGCATCATCTTGCGGTACTCCATGTGGCCCTTGACGAGCTCCGAGAAGTCCTTGTTCTCGATCCAGTCCAGGCCCTCGATGGGGGCGAGGCCGGCCACGCGCTGGATGCCGCCGCTCGTGAGGCGGAACAGGTAGCCGAGAATCCAGTCATTCTTGTTGTAGCCATTGACGAAGCGGCCGGGCACGACGGTGCGTGCCTTGATGTACTCGTCCTTCTTCACCACCACCGGCGACCCGAACATGTAGACGTTCTGCACCAGGCCGTAGGCGCCGCGTTTAGCCAGCTCCTGGAGGCACGTGAAGATGACGCGAGCGCCGATGGAGAAGCCCACGAGGGTCACAGGCCGGGTGCCCAGATTCCTGTCGATGAGGGAATCCGCAAGGATTTTGCCTGCCAGTGACGCGCGTTGAAGGGATACGGCCCACGGATTGTCAATCAGGTAGGCAAGCTTGGAGAGGATGAGGGGCAGCTGTAGAGCAGCCATCAAACCCATGAGGACTGTGCTTCCAAGGACTTGCTGAAGACCTTGAGTAAGAGCCTGTATTTGTTAGTCGACCATCTTGTGATGCTACGCTTACTGGGATACCCACCTCGGTTGCGAGAATATTCATCGTGTCACCAGTGCTCCTCAGCATTTCGGGTTCCCAAAGAACCGAATACAAATCACCCATGATGGGATCGACCGTGCTGAAAGGTAGACGGACGTCATCGACCTTGCCCGTCATCCATCCTGAAACACTGACAATGAGGTGGACTCGCTTGTTGTTGTGCAGAGGCCGATACTCGAACGTTTTGACAGCACCAGTTCGCCTGTTGGCAGCGCGAACGCCGACCACGCCTCCTGAACTAGCAGCAGCCGTCGTGATGATGGCCGCGCCGCCTGCGCCGCCCAGGAAGGCGCCCGTGCCCGTGACGCCGATGGTCGTGAATCCCGCAGCCAAGCCGGCTCCGATCAGAGGCGCAAGAAGACCAGCTGAGAGACCGATGACGAGACCGCCGCCCACTGTGGCCAGGCCCATCATGACATACCGCTTCTTCAGCGCCTGCTTCCGCCGGCTTTCCATGTGCTCGTCCTCGTTCCAGTTCTCCTTCTCGGCTTGCTGCTGCATCTCGAGCGCATCCGTGACCTTCTTCTCGAACTTGCGAATCTCCAGCCAATCGATCTCCAGACTCATTCCCACGCGCTCCAGCAGCAACCTAGACCGGGCATCGTACGTAGAGTCGGCAATCAATATGAGGAAGAGATCGCACAGTACAGTCCACCGAAGATCGATCTCCAGGTTCTGTGTGGTTGGTAGTTGGTCTGGCATCTTCACGTCAGGCATGTCGCCTTCGGGGTGTGCCTCGTATGGGGGAGGAGGTGCCGCTGGTTCCTCGTCGTCAGGAGAGTCTGGAAGCGACAACGTCGAGGGAGTCCTCGGCGGTTGGTATCCATCAAGCCGTGGCGACGTCAGACTCTCGGACTTGGACGATCTCGGGTCACCGGGCGACATGGGATCTTCGGCATCGATCGAGGTCGTCTCGTCGTTCTCCTTCTTGGCCATTGGGTTTTTGACGCGGGCGTTGGCCATGAGCAGCGGTGTCAAGTCGGCCGGTATGACGCCGTGGTCACTGAGCTGCTCGACCATGATCTGCTCGGCAGCGCTGATGTCCATGTGGGCATAGAGGCGGATCATCATCTTCTGTCCCCACATCTTGGTGGCCTCGGCGGCCATTGTCACCTCTTTCCTAGCGGCCTTGACCTTCTCCACCGACTCGGCCTCCTTGACGAGCTGGACGATCTCGAGCCTGGTGAGGCCCACGTAGGCGATCCTCTGGCCCTCGGTGAGAAGATCCTTGGTGGCTTGCATCTGCGACACGGCATCACGCTGGTCCTCCTCTTCCTCCTCGACGACGTTCGTGCCGTTGACGCCTTTGAAGAGGTACTTGGTGTTGTCGTCCATGCTCGTCGCAGACTCGGCATCGTCGTCCATGATGACGCGGGTGTAGCCCTTGCCAGCACCGCCGAGGCTTCCATAGCCGTAATGATCCTTTTCTTCATCCTCTTCTGTTCGTTCCTTGGCGACGAGTTTGTTGTCATCGTCGTAAATGTCGTATGGTGCAAAGGATGGCATCTCCTGCCAGTCATCGACTTTCTCATTCTCCTCCTCTGGTTTCGTCGTCGTTTGCTGGTGGGAGAACTCGCCAACACCAGCGCTCAGAGTGCTTGTATTTCTAGCGTGGCCAGCGGAGTGTCCATTTGTGTGATCTTGTCCCTCTCCCGGGGACACGGGCCCATCAGAGGTCCTCTGCGGTGTCTCGTGATCGGTCCCTGTTGCCGGGTTTTCCGCCTTCGACACAGCCTCTGACCTTTTCTCCTCTGTCTTTTCTTCCCGTACTTGGGTAGAAGGTGAATTCTGGCTGTCGTTGTCGACGCTTGGGGCAGCGGTGTTAGGTTCGACTGCAGGGGCTGCTACAGTCGGGGATGTTGCCTCGGAAGACTCGGTCTCGAGCTTCCTGTCTTTTTCTTCTTCTCTTGCAGCTGGGCTATCCTCGATTTTCCTAGGGTTGTCGTCCTTCACCTTCGGCGACTCGATCACCTTGGCACCGACACCCGCGGCTTCGACTTGCGGTGTGGATGGTGCGTCCTTGAAGTCGTCCTCGTCGCTCGAGTCGTACGCTTTGGCCTTGTCGTCAGCAGCGGCCTGAATATTCTTCAACTCTGCATCGTCCTCTGCTTTTGGCGTATGAGCTGCAGTTGCTTCGGCTGCGTCGGGCCTGGATGGAGGTGCATCGCCAGCTTGCTCCTTGTCGGTCTCTTCCAGCGGCGGGGCCCATTTACGGATAGGTAGACCGAAGTCGTCCACCTCGTACTGTTGGGACGCCATGGGCAGGCGAATGTGTGCAGATGGCGTCTATATGGAAGGTATCGGGAGACCAAATGTCGTGCTGCCCGTCATGTGCGTTCGGGGGACTGGGCTGGCAGAAAAGGGGGTTGGCGCGGCGTGAGGGAATCTGCTCTGCCAGCTCGCAGGGGTCACGAGAATGGGACCATGCGATTGTCGGGTCTCAAGTCGACCTGTGTCTTTGAAAGAGGATCTTGAATGTTTATCGGGATGTCGCGGGACACGGAGCGTCGGATGTCCAAGTCGTCGTACAGCGGAGGAGGTCGTACAGCGAACGGTCGAGGATCAGGCGTGCTCAAATGTCCGTCCTCGTCATACACTCTGGCCGCAGACGATGGCCGGGGCTCTTGAAAGGGTCGAGTCGAAGAGGATGTAGCAACCGGTACCTGGCACGCGATGGAGGGATAGCAGGTGGTGGTTGCGTGCGCAGGCCAAGACCTCAATTAATTCTTTGACGATGACAAGGAGCTGGAGATGAAGGAGGGGACCTGTTTGGGCGGGCGGTCAGTCGAGTCGGTCGGAGACGGAAACGAAATCAGCCAATCCCCACGATGATCCCTGCGACGCCGGTGGGGCCTGCACGCGGCCACTGAGGCTCGCCGCAGGTGATCCCTGCAGCCGCTGCAGCTGCCACTCAAGCCACCCGGCGGCCGGCCTTGTTGGGGGGAGGCTTAGGGGGCTGTCAGCCTGTCACAGGGAGCGTGGGGTCGACGATGCCCTCAAGGGTGGATGCAGCAATGCCCACGGACAGGCCCGGGCGGTCTCATCTCAACGGAAATCATGTCAGGACTGGTATCGTACTACAGCAGTACTTAGAACTCCTTCTCCTTTCATCGCCAGGAGGGCGTTCATAGCGCATCCCTGGGCTTACATTCCGGTGCACACATGTGTCCGCACTTGACTCGGACTGTTCCGGTGACAAGTTCGGTTCGAATCATTCCATTCCAAGTATTGGTATTCACAGGGTAAAATAATGTGATGGTATCCGACAGCTTTTCCTACGCCGGCCAGTACCCCAGACTAGCAATGCCATAACGCCGGTGATGATGACAACGATGAGCTCGATCCTGCCCTCAAGATGCTTCCAGCGCGACACCTTTTTCGACCGGCTGAGCCTCGCTCGGGTCTGCCGCCCCCGCCTCCCCCGCCTTCGTCGACTTGTGCTTCCTCTTGCGCTTCTTCTTCTCCGGTTCCGCGGCCGCCGGTTTTGCCGGGGACGGCGCGGCCTGTTTCGTTGGCTTGGCGCCGGCGTCCTTCTTCTTCTGCGTCGCCAACGGGTTTGCGCCCTTGGGCCCGTACGTCTTCTTCTTCTTGTTCTTCTTTTCGTCATCCTTGCCATCTTCGCTGGCCCCCTTGGCGCTCGCGGCGTCGGCGTCGGCGTCGTCGTCCCTCTTCCGCTTGGCGCCGGTCATGGGCGCGGGCCCCCGTAGGCCGGCCCTGTATTTGCTCCTCTCCTCCTTCGCGCGGTACTCGGCGCTCTGGGTGGCCATGGGCTCGAGGATCATGACGCTGCGCTTGAGGTAGATCTGAGGCACGCCGGGGATGGCGCGCAGGCCGCGGCGCACGTCGTCGTCCTGGCAGACAACGACGAGCTTGTGCTTGTTGACCTTGTTATCCTTGGGGTCGACGACGGCTTTGAAGCAGTCGCTGGTCGAGAGGGGCTCGGGGAAGTCCTCGGGCAGGTGGCCGCATCGTCGGCGCTCGAGGCCCTTGGCGAACTCGATGATCTGGTCCATCTGGGGCTCGGCCTTGCGGGCGTACAGTTTGCGGATCTCGCACTGAGAGATCACTGAGGAGAGTTAGGGTTCTACTGAGATACCACAAGGGCGATTGGGAAGCTTACTGGGCTTGATCTTTCCGTGCAGCGTTCTCTCCAAACCGGCGAGCAGGTCATACTTGAAGTTGTGACAGTCGACGACCATCTCGGCGTCGATGAGACATTGGTACGGTTCGCGGAAGCCCCATATTTGAGAATACTGGGTCATAAGCTTCCGGTACTGCTTGCTGCGTTTGCCGCGCATTTTGGCGACGCTCGTGGGGTTGGCGATCGGTCGGGGTGGTGCTGTCGCTGATTGAAGCTTGGAGTCGTTCCGCGACGAACTTTTTCTTTGGACTCGGAGGCCGCGATAAGATAAGGATTGTCAGACCCCACCGCAGCATCTCAGTGACATCCACCAGCAAACCTGCCGGGTTTGTTCATGCACACTATGGGTGTAGTGAGACCTTCTATTTCCGTTCCTATTCCTATCACCATCAATCCATGAAGCAAAATTCAAGGCTCATATCACCAAGAAATGAGCTCAAAAGATGGGCCAACCATGGTGATGAAGGATTGGGCAGTCCTGTTCATGGTCTCCCCAAACTACGTGCTCGAGCTGAGCGCTCCCACTCATGATCATATGCTCGCCGCAATCCCAATGCTGTGAGCACCTCCTGGTCGCGTACCATTGCTGGATATCTCCATGTCTCCGAATGTGTGCTCCTCTCTTGAGTTGCCTTCCCATTAGCTCAAGCATCGAGACTTTGTCGCCCCATACCCTGAACAAACTGGATGTCGCACGACACCGCCACTCTCGTAGCGTACCCCGGCGCCAATATGACCGTGGCCGACCAGACCGAGATGCTCAGCACTCTACAGCCTTATTTCCGCTTCCTTGGAGCAATCGGCCGACTGGATGGCAATGAAAAGTGAGTTTTACAGCAAACGAGACGACCGTAGCTACACGGCTTATTTCTGGCGTCCCGTTCAGGGATTTCGAATGAGGCCTCCTCCGAAACGCCCAATATTAACCCTCTTGCCACGCCTGATTATTTGTGACAAGGGCCGCCACGACGCTGATGTCGTCCGGCTTGCCTACACACAAAAAGTTAGCACGTGTCCTCGGGTGCTCGATACACCCCCATGGCAATAGTACTCACCTCCCTCACTCGCCAGCCCCTCATCAATGGCATGCTCCATGAAGGGACTCTCGGCGAACGGGTCAAGCGCCACCGTCTTGGCAGCCGCGACCAGCTCCTCCGCGGCAAACTTCATCCCGCCATGTGCCCCACCGCGCCTCTGCCCGTCTGCGCGGCCCCCTTCGCCCCCTTCCCAGCGCTCGAGGCTCCGCCGCACGCAGTCAACGATCTCATGCTCCCACAGGTTGTCGATGACGCCGTCGGTCATGGCGAGCACGATGTCACCGACGCGCACCTCGACAGCCTCGACGACGGCGTTGGCGCGTGGTGTGTCGGGCGAGTTGGTCCCCAGCTGCCGCGGGCAATCGAACCAGTGCCACTGCTCGACGGTCTTGTAGACGACCTCGCGCGCGTCCGGGCGGAGCACCATGACCTGACAGTCGCCGAGGTTTGTGACGTAGACGAGCGGCACCGTCTCGCCTGTCGGTTTGGCGCGGTAGTGAATCTGCGCGCCCGAGGCCGTCGTCGTGCCCTGCCAGTTCACGGGGTCAGCGGTCGCTGCTTGCGTGAGCTCGTAGGCGGACTGGAGGCATTCGACAGGGTCGGGGATGTAGGGGTCGTCGTCGGCGCGGGGCCTGGCGGCGTCTTCCCGGAGGGCGGTGGCCCAGAAGTGTAAAATGAGGCGGGCCCAGAGGCTGTTGGCAAAGAAGTCAGTACTTGGACATCTCGTGGTGGCAGAGAATAGTATTGGGGGCGGGTAAGAGGGAGACAGACCCTGCGTGGCCTCGGGGCCGTTGGGACCAGGCGCCAACGCCGTCGTTGGCGCAGATGAAGTAGTCGCTGGCGAAGACAGCGTCGTCGCCGTTGGTGTGGCCGAGTATGACGTCGCCATTTACGCGGGCGCGGCGGTCGCGGCTGCGGTGATGGGTGCTCAGGGGGTCGGAGAAGGAGCCCGAGGGCGGCGACAGGAAGGGCGGTGGAAAGGGCCGGGGCGCGCGCTTCGCGTAAAGGGCGAGGCCCGTGTCAAAACGAAAGGGCAGCACAGGGAAGCCCCGGCCCTGGGCGACGCTCAAGAAGTCGTCATCGACCGTCGAGAGGCGCCGTCTCGCGGGGGCGGTCTTCGGCGGGGCCGCGGGCGATGGCCAAGAAGCGAGCCGAAGCGATAACGGAGTGGCAGCGAGCGAGGGCCCGGGAAACCTCCGCATCGTCTGGAGAGAAATGATCAGGAAGCTGATGCGATGGTGGATCGCAACGCCGGTCCCGGGTCACTGGGGCTGCAGTCGAGGCCCGCCGCGTGGACGTGCTGGGCGGGTGGATTGCGGTGCATCGATCGAGGTGAGGTTGAGGAAGGGAAGTTGAAGTTGAAGTCGACCGCAGTCGGCGGCTTGGATCGGCCGGACTCCAGGGTTGGGGAACTCAGCCTCCCCCGCGTCGGCCCGCGCCACACGTGAGCGGACGACCGTGCGGCTCCAGAAATAGGGGCCGATCACGACAGGGCTTCGGGTTCGTGTTGGTGCGGAATCGACATGACAAGTATGACGATGAGAGTAGAATGACTTGTCTTGCATGTGCTACGCATACAAAGTCTCGCAGGTAAAGGTTGAGCTTGCAGCGTGTATGCTAGACAGGACGGAGCAGGCTGGCTGAATGCCCCTGCTGGTGTATATTGGACCATATATGTTATCGTACTTAAGCTACATGGAGCCGGATGGGTTAAGACCACCCGTCTACAGATTGAAGAAGAAGAGAAGAGTAATAGCGAACACGACAGGAGCAGTCATGATCTTGACACTAGACGCACCAGCCGGCAGAGGCGCAGGCTCAGACGTCGCTTCAGCATCGGGCCAGGTCACAGTCCCCAAGCTCGTAGGTACAGGCTCAGACGTTGCTCCAGCGCCGGACCCGGTCACAGTCACCAGGCTCGCAGGCACAGGCTCAGACGTTGCTCCATTGCCGGGCCCAGTCCCTGTGACCAAGCTCGTAGGCGCAGCGACGTCGGTCTGCGTATCGGGATGAGAGTACCAGTGGTCAACGTGAGACTCGCTCTCATCATCGTACTCAGGCAAGCCACTCTTTGTCTGAGACGGGGGAGTTGTAGGGGCGGTCGTGGATGCGGTTGTAAGGGTGCCTGGTCCATCTGGAGTGCACTCTCCCGGGGCATAAGGAGGTTCCTCGACGCCAGGCTCACAATGCCAGTGATCTATATGCGGACTGCACACCGATTCATCGACGCATTCGGGCATATTGTCCGTGGGCTGAGGAGCGGAAGTGGTGGGCGCTGTGGTGGGCGGGTTGGTCGGGACGCCAGATTCGCCCGGGATGCACTCTCCAGGAGCATACGGAGGTTCCTCAACGCCAGGCTCACAATGCCAGTGATCTATATGCGGACTGCACACCGATTCATCGACGCATTCGGGCATATTGTCCGTGGGCTGAGGAGCGGAAGTGGTGGGCGCTGTGGTGGGCGGGTTGGTCGGGACGCCAGATTCGCCCGGGATGCACTCTNGCATACGGAGGTTCCTCAACGCCAGGCTCACAATGCCAGTGATCTATATGCGGACTGCACACCGATTCATCGACGCAGTCGGGCAGATTCTCTGTGGGCTGGGGCTCGGAAGTGGTTTTGCAGGTCGTGGTGGTGGCCGCTTCGGTCACGATCTCCAAACCCTCCGAGGAGATGGGGACCGAGTCGAACCACAAGGTGAGGAAGAGGCTCGTGGGAGTTCCGGAAAATGTCCAAGTGGTATACCCGGAGGTCATGACAACCGAGGAACCCTGGTACGGATCAAAGACGTTGATGGAATATTTCTCCCTCATGGAATATGCCCACTCATTGGGATCGTCAGGAAAGGTGGCTAGGCGAGGGACTTCGGTGATGGTCTCACTTTACGCTCATTAAAATCACTTCAACTGAGCTTTTGGAATATGGGAAAAGCTTACAAGCAGGTAGAATCAGGCGCCTGGGTGATTGTGGGCGTTGGGGCTGGCAGCGGCGTTGACGGGGTCTCACCCGAGCCGCCGGCCTGGGGCAAGGCATTGACTGCCTGCCAAAGGACAACGGCGAGAGTCAAGGATGTAGCCCGCATTGTCAGTCAGGCTTTGGCTCGCGTGACGAGGGCTCGAGGGAAGAGAAGGCAACCTGCTGCCGCCAGGAGCCGGCCTCAACCACGAGCCTCAAGGCTTCATTTAATACTCTCCAGAAGCCATTACAGCGTCCGTCCCTTATTGCCAAGCTGGCTGTTGGTCGTGGTGTTGTTCCTCCGGTCACAACTATTAGATTAACTCATCTAGGCCTTGTCAGCTAGCGATGGATATGATGCTTCTCTTTCCTGAAAGAGAAGGACGTAAGTGCCATCGTCCACCAATGCTGCCGCCCCTTTCACTATCACATCTGCAAGCGCCGTGTGGCTGACTGACCTTGATGGTTTCAACACCGTTGAGAGTCGTTATAGGGCGGCTAGACGACCTTCACGGCTACCTTGGCAGGGGGACTGCTTCTCTGCAAGGGCCCTCGATGACCATCAGGGTGCGGCTGCACCCTGATAGTATCACTATAATACATCCGAATATCTTGGCGCGGGATGTGGCCAAAGATCCCGCTCAACATTGCTCGGTACAGATAGAGCGAGGTAATGACATGTGGCGATGACTTCCACCGTCGGCGACGATTCGACGGACTTGGGTGCCATTGCATGCTACACCAAAACACATAAATACAGAGCGCGATGCCCGGTCCAGAACGCTTGTTTGAGGCATCTTCAGTCCTAACCTTCACGCGTCTTCTATTTGAAAACGCATAGCCAACAAAGACCGCCACGATGAGATTGTCTGTCTTTTGCCTTTCCGCCCTGACCGGTGCTGTCATGGCTCTTCCTGCCAAGGACATCTTCGCACGCCAGTCTTGTCCTATCGAGGGCCTCTGCACCCCCTTCCCCAATGAATACTTCTGCTGCAACCCAACTGCAGATGCCGCCGTTACAGCCCCTTGCTCGTCCGAATGTCATCGCGTGACTCAAGGCCACGAGTTTGCTTGCCCGGGCTCTACTCCCTTCGGCTGGCACTGTCATGAGCACTAAGACTCTCTCACGGAGGGAAGCCCTTCTCACAAGGCGAAGACCATGTGTGAGAGGCCCACAATTCACTAAGCTCAAAGGCTCCAGAGCACACGAGCTAATATGTTGCCATCTAGTCTGCGCTCTCTCGGGTAAGGCCATTGTGGCCAGGCGGCCAGGAACGGCGACAGGATCAGGGATGAGTCAAACTTGGATGTTCTCGCCGCTGACAGGGCACGGAGAAGCTTGGTTTTAATTTCTGAACGCTCTTTACGACAATCTTACGAGTAAAATATGACCCGCAGACGCTACCACAGAAAATACAACTTGTTTGCCAAACCCGAAACCGCATGTAATCATCATGTGAACCGTCCAGCCAGGTCTCTGGTCTCCGGACACCGCTCATTGGGGTATTTCATTGTGGATATCTCTTAATTGTTTGAAGTTGACGCTGAAGTGAGTGTATGCCTAGTTGCAGCGAAGATCAAAATTATATGAATATACTATTTGTGGAGAGACTTGTCGCTGAGACCCATTATTATGTTTTGGGAAGTCCGGATTACAAGTAGCCGTGGAATGCCTTGACCAGTTCTGTTGAAGTCGTGCTGTTTTGTTCAGTACAAAGAATGAGGTCGAATTGCCATTTACTGGAGCTCGTGAAGTACCTACAACGATAAGGGACATGGCGGTGGCGTCAAAATGGCCGACGAACGGCACTAATGGCGCACAGGGCGCCGAGGACTACGAGCCGTAAGGGGCTCGGCCAGGATTGATCTCGGGATGCCCACTATGCATCATCTGAACATGCTCACCCGCTCACTTGGGACTGCGTGCGTCGCAGTCTGGGCACGAACCACGAGGACGGGATGGAGAGGTGTAGCGCTTGAACAACGAGCCTCATCTGGGCTTCGGCTGTCTCCAAAGTGACAGGTATCCTATTCCTAATTAGGGCGCAGGCCAGTCATGTCAGGATATGCTTGTAAATCTCAGATTGGTGAAACCAGAGCAGCTCCATCGCATTCTGCCCATCCTCTCAACATCTCCCATGATGACGCATCCCGCCCAACCAACTGGTCACTAGAGCTGAGCGTCTGTCAATCGCCGCGTGTCGTCGCTTGCTAGCAGTGCACATCGCGCGCTCGCTGGAGTCTAGTCCGACAATCCGGTCACGTAACGCCCAGGATCCCGGGGCTTTCACGCCGGACCACCGCGCCCGCGAACGGGCCGCGAAGGCCGACCGGGAAAACAAAAAAAGAGCACGTCGTGACGTCAAGCGCGGGTGCCTCACGATCGTGATAGACCGGATGACAGCGAGCCCGGCTTGGGATTGCGGGGGGGCCTATCATGTCGGCAAGGTCGCGTCTGAGACATGTTGTGCATGAGCTTGCTTTGCTTGCCTGCGCAGTCTGCGACACAGAGCCTCAGACCCCGATCTCGGTGAGAGGACGACGATGTCATTGCGTGGGGGCGCCTCAGAGGGCACATCGACAAGAGGCTAGACCTTTGTTGTTGATGCAGCTTGTTGCTGGCGTAGTCAGATTGATGGAGGGCCAGCAGACCGCCAGATCGCATCGTCGCTTGCCGAGTCACGCGATGGTCGAGCGCGGGGTGTGCGAAGGGTGCCAAAGGACGCAGGCGAACGACATGGCCAAGTCCAGACCAGTCCACCAAATTCGAACCGTGAATTCATGTCGCCAAACGCCCGCGCAAGCAATTCACCCTACCGGAGGAGGCGAAGCCATCATGTCCTCGGGGTCATTTCGCCCCTGGTAGGAAAATGGCACGCTTCCGCGGCTGCGGCGTGCCGGACGGACGATAGTTGCGTGTTTCGCTCGGCTGCCCTGCGCTATTGGGCGGAGTGCACGCCGCCCTAGGCCCCGGTCTCCGTCCAGAGGAGAGGGCTGAAAGGGTCCCATCGGGGCGGAAGAAGTCATCGTGGCCGCTCAAGGGTTGTTCAAGGGTTCGCTCGACGGTGGGACCCCAGGTCCTGTTCAAGGGTTCAGAGTGTTCGGAGGCCCCTCGGTGGGGATGCTTCTCTGGCCTCAGTTCGGGGACTGCTGACCGCCGGCAGCGAGACGCCAGGGGTCCAACAGCAATCACCGCGGGTTCCGTAATGTATCTTCTTGAGCGCGGCATTATGGAACCAATGAATAATACGAGAGCCAAGAGGACACCCACTGCCCAAGTTTCATCAGAGACGACCTGCCTACGGGCTGCTGGTTGCGGATGAGTGAGAGACAAAATCAAGACCAGCCAAACGCCGACGGTGAACCGTCACCTCGTGACTGGGAGGCACTTCGCACGAGACCTGCTCAGGTACTCATGCATGGGGGCACGCACGAGTCAATTTCAGACGAATAGGATGCCTTGCGCAAGTTTTCCTCCGTCTGATCGGGGTCCAGCGAACAGCGAGCAGCGACAGTAGTGGGCAGCCAGGAAGCATCGCCAATGCAGAGAGTGAGTGGTGCCTGCAGCTACGAGTAGAAGGATCCAGTTGCGCGCAGAATGGCTGGGCGAATCATGTCTCTGGCCAGTGGTCAAGAAGCTGGGATTCAGACCTGTCAAGCGGATTGCCTGGGGCTGGCGGAGGGCGCGCTGCCACTCGTATCGCCGGTGTACCTGAGGAGTGGGCGGGCGGAAGTCCACGCACACGGTCTCGGTTTCGCGTCGAACTTTGTCACATGGGACATGGCGTCGCCCACGGGGGAAGCTTGGGGAAGCACACGACGAGGCCAGACGACAGGCGGGAATGTTCACGAGAGAGGCTGTGCAGGCGCGCGCGGGCTGTGTTGTGCGTGAGTGAGACGAGACAGCGCAGGTGTTCCTGCTTGGCGCGTGCCTCATCTCTGACGTCCGTCTGTCCTGGTTACTGGTGGTTGGCATGCTGGGCTTGAGGACGGAGAGCCGAGTCGTGGTGTAGTAGTGCCTCAACCCCTTCCTTGTCTTACGTGTGTCCAGCTCTGCGCCGCCACCTCACCGCAGTCGCGTCGTGGCCCTTGTCGCCGTGATGTGCAATAGGCGCCGATCGGGGGCAGCCGCCGCGGTGGATCGGATGGCTCCCGGTCGTAACTCGTAAATTGTGTCTTCGGCGGCAACAGTTGGCTTCTGGCGGTTGGCGAGGGATCTCTCAGGTCTTGGGTCAGTGGAGTTTCCCCTGACAGGTGGTACCTGAGAAAAGAACGAGAAGCATGGCGTATTCGGGCCCGTTCCGATCAGGGAAGCAGAAGCGGGCGACGGCTGGCGCCCCTGTGGCTTGCGACCATATTGTACAGCGTGTCCATCGATTCCCGGTATCCCAGAGGAGACAAGGCAAGGACACCAGCAAATACAGAGGGCCAAGCTCTGTCATCCCCATCGATTGGGTGTCAAGATGGTTCGGGTTCTTGGTAGGTAGCATGAGCATTTACCCGTGGTGCCGGGAGCTGCCGGTCGCGGGCGCGTGTGAAGATGAATGAGGAAGCGCCTGTAACAGCGGTGAATCCTGCTTCAAGTTCCTGACTCGTCCCGGGCAGAGCGATGTATCCAAGGTTGGCCTTGGGTATTTATCGCGGAGCCCCGACGCCACGTGGATGCTCACTTGGGAAGT
This sequence comes from Furcasterigmium sp. R96-07A1, assembly GCA_037042015.1. Lineage (NCBI taxonomy): Eukaryota > Fungi > Ascomycota > Sordariomycetes > Glomerellales > Plectosphaerellaceae > Furcasterigmium > Furcasterigmium sp. R96-07A1. The sequence continues at coordinate 43,137 of JAXQJP010000043.1, forward strand.
CACGAACGCCTGTACCTTCTCTCGTTAATTGAGTTCTGGCACGAGTTCTGGCACAGCATCGAGAAGAGAGAAAGGAGCAACCTCATCGAAAGCAGCTGGAGCATTTCGACTAAAACAGCACCCCCCTTTCTTTCCACAACAACAAACTCCAATCCGCTGCCTCGCTTCAGAGGTCGAACATTCCAACGCTCCAGCTATTCGACGACACACAAGAGAATCAGGAACAGCGCAGAAAAGGCCAAGGCGCCGGCCCCAACGCAAGCAGACTGGCTCCGAGTTTGCTGCCAGCGAAGCCCGTCATCCGCTTCCTCACATCGCGTCGACGCTAGGCAACATCATCGATTGAGCTGCGTCTCATCAGCGTCGAGGTGTCAAGGTGTGTGAGGTTGGCCTCTTGCGCTACTAAGCGGACGCCACGGTAGATCGGATCAGAGAAGGGCCATCAGCAACCACCCTCCTTCTTTGGCTGCCGGGTAGGTAGATCATCATCGGGGATCCAGCAGAATCGCATCCTCGATCCCGTCTCAGTGATCTTCACGCCTGACAGGTCTGAACATCACCGCCCACTTTGGATTTGCGTCCAGCCCCCTCATAGCGTCCTTGCTCGCCCAGCCTCTTCTTCTCGTCCTGTCACCTTTGCGACTCGCGCTTAGCGGCTGAGGTGACCGACTCCGGCCTTGCCGCTCGCTGCCTCCGCCCCGGCTCTTCCGCATCAATCTGTAGCGTCCTTTTCCCACCAAGGTACCTCACTCTTTCGCAACAGGAAGGGGCCCACGACTTTGTCCTCTTCCCATGGAGCCCTGAATAAGTACCGAGTACACCCAGGCCAGGGCATCCGTCATAGCTCACTCATACCTCCCATCCTCTGCTCGGCCTGCCACCTGTGTACCGTCTCTTGTCCTGACCGGCAGACCTGACGTTTTCGAGATCAGGGTGCCTCCCATCTCATGCCAAGGACAGCCCGCTCAATACTTGGTAAGTGCTCAGGTGCTCCACCTTGTCTCCCCAGCAGTCGCCAGCACGACAGCACACCCCTCCAGAGGCCCCAAGCTTGGTCTTGAGCCAGTGTCTTGACCGCCCATTACGTCTTCCATCTGGCTGGACCGTCTGGGCCATCGTCAGACGGCTGGCTTAGTTCCTGGTTATGCGGACCCTTTTCCTTCCCCGGGTCCCGTCCCTTTCCTCCTGTATCGTATCGATGGCCATCCCTTGCCTTGGATACCTTTCAGTGCCTATTGCTTAAAGGGACCTTCCTCTATCCCTTTCGCGCTTCCGCTTCCCCCCGGCCCCCTTTCTCCCTCTTTTTCTCTGCCGTCTTGATATCATTGCAGCTTCCACCAGCTTGCTGTGTGTACCTCGACCCGTCGTGCCTCTCTTCACTTACACGAACCTCGCACCCGTTCCATACCAGCCACACCCACGCTGGATTGAGGCTCATTCATCCATTTCTAGGAGACATCTTACCTACGCAGGTCCACCCCGACACCCCCATTCCTGTCGCCGGATACCGTCCGTCGAAAGGTACTTGGACAAGAGACTCCGTGAGCCTCAAGTGTCGATCCCCGAGCAGACAGCGGCTACGGCTGGACCAGAACCGCCCTGCATCAACTCCGCCACAGCAAACATGGGCCGTAATCGAGGTATGTCGCCGTCTCCTATCATCTCTCTCTGTCGTCACGAATGCCTATTCTCTCGCCCATCATACACCCAGACCATTTGCTTCCGCACACCCATTCCTGTCATCCAACATCGTCCTGTTGCACTGCACCTGTTGTTGCACCTTGCTTGCTTGCCCATCCTACCCGTTCCACCTGGCCGGGCCGCACGCAGATCATCAGCCAGACTTGCGAGTGGGAGCCGGTGTCGTCACCGGTCTGGGCATCCGGCACCGATTGGGCCGCCAGCGCATCATCCAATCCAGTCAGGGCAACCCCCGCGCAGCTTCCAGCGGTTCCGGCAGCTTTCGGCTTCCCGGTTACCACCCACCACCCTGGCCTTCCATCCATGGAACGGGGGGTTGTGGTAGATCCAGTCCAGAACCCGACATGCGCCCCCCTGGGAACCCGAAATCCCACCACCTGAATGCGAGACCTGTCGCGATCTTCCCATGGCCACAAAAGACCCAAGCAGCGTACGGACACAACCAAGACTCCGACTAGACTCGAGCCTGTAATACCACCAAGCGAAGACAGTTTTATGGGCTTCAGGTGTAGGCAACAACTGGCGCAGTGGCAGTGCAACTGTGCCAGGAATTCTCCCCGGCCGCCACGGAATTACTTGCTCCAGCGAACGCATACCAAGTCTTGGACAAGTAAACGCCCGAGCAAGACTGGCACCGAAAGACGGCCCTTTCCAACGGACCGTGGCCGAGAAGGACCAAAACCAAGAAGACGACGGGTTGCATGGCGAGCTCGGCAATCCTTGGACATTCTCCTCGCAATCCTTGGTGCTTCTCCATCGCCATTCAATTGCCTGAATGCAGTGGAGGGCATTGATGTCTTCCCCTTTCAATCGCCAGTAGCACCCTGCTCCCTTTCCCACTTCAGGTTGGGTCTCCCAGGGCCCCAGGGTGTGCCCCTCCCCTAACTCCGCTCCTGCCGCTGGCGCCGTGCCCCTTGAATCTGCACCCCCCTCATCATCCAATTTACTGGACACCTTCCCACGTTCCTGCGCCTGAACCAAACCTTTCTGCCCACCCCCCCATTCGAATCTGAACATTATTACACCGCGTCTGGTCCCGCTGTCTGCTTCAGGCGGTTAACCGTACTGGGGCCTCCCACTGACATCTGTCCCTTTTCTTCCTTCAATAGTCCTCTCTTTCATGTCCCAGTTTTCCTCTGGCGGCAACCGAGACTCGAAAACACCCTCTCCCTCCTCCAGCCCGCCTCGCGACAGCTCGCCGTTCGCCACGCCCAACAGCGGCACCACTCTCCAACAGCACGGCATACACAAGAAGCCAGTTCCGGCTCCCGTCACGCAACAACAGTCGGCTTCGCCGGCCGTCCAATATCCCGCCTACTCGACGCCAAACCCCTCCTCCTACTACACACACCGCCCCGCCACGCCAGATCGCCAAGAAGCACACGACTCCTATGCGTCCTCTCCCAGCGGCTCTCCCGTGAACCCCGCCAGTCCCGTCCGTGGCCACAAACGCACCTCTTCACGCCCTCTGTCCATGGTGCAGACCTACTCGCCGCCCCTCATGGATATCAACGAGGATACCATTCCTGAGCTTCAGCCCATCTTCACCTTCCTCAACAGCCATGCCAACAAACTCTATCAGGAGGGCTACTTCCTGAAGCTCGACGACCAGAACAGCCGTGCGTCTTCCCGCCCCTCAATTCCGCCGTGAATCGTGCATTCGCACATGCACCTGCAAGACTGTCAGACTAACCTTGGCGTCCCCTTGTACAGATGGCAAACCGAACCCCGACCGCACCTGGACCGAGTGTTTCGCTCAGCTCGTCGGCACCGTCCTCTCCCTGTGGGATGCGGCAGAGCTCGACGCTGCGGGCGAGGATGGCGAGGTTCTGCCCAAGTTCATCAACCTCACGGACGCTTCCATCAAAATGGTACGAGCCATTGCTGTTTCAGCCGTGCGATCTACCTTTGCTAACATTGCCGTAGATCGAGTCGCTCCCCACGAGGTCCAACGATGAACAGCCGCTGCAGAATATCCTCAGCATCTCCACCGCCGGCCGCAACCGATACCTACTCCACTTCAACTCGCACCACTCCCTGATCCAGTGGACAGCGGGCATCCGTCTCGCCATGTACGAGCATTCCACTCTGCAGGAGGCCTACACGGGCGCTCTGATCGCTGGCAAGGGCAAGACGCTCAACAACATCAACATCATCATGGAGCGATCCAAATGGCAGACGGCCGAGTGGGTGCGCGTCCGCTTCGGAGCCGGCGTGCCATGGAGGCGATGCTGGTGTGTCATTACGCCGCCCGACGAGAAGGAGTATTTGAAAGCGCAGAAGGAGCTCAAGAAGAAGTCCCCGTACAAGGCCGCCGTACCTCAACTGAAGGGCGACATCAAATTCTACGACACCAAGGTCGAGGGCAAGAAGCTGAAGAAGGTCAAGCCCATCGCTTCCATCACGGACTCATACTCAGCCTACGCCATCTATCCCCAGGCCAAATCTCTCATCGACGCCTCCACTCTGCTCAAGGTCGAGGGCAACATCACCATCCACTCCGACCCGCCCTCGTCGACCGAAGGTTTCGTGTTCATCATGCCCGAGACGCACCCCATGGTCAGTGGCTTTGAGATGCTCTTGCGCTTCTTGTTCCCGACCTGGGATACGTTCAACCTATACGGACGCCCCGGCAGACTTGTCGCGAGCGTGCTGGACGCTCGCTCCCTCATGTTTGCCATGCCAAAGCACAAGAGATACGGGTACCTCGAGATTCTTGACGTCAATGGCCTCATCATGACCGAGGGCAGCTCCACCTGGACCGAGCGGGAATGGAGGAAGCAGCTCAAGGAGCTCACTGGCACGCGCATGAACACCATCGAGGATGTGCCGCCTTCCCCCAACAGAGGCCATGGTCGCTCCAACAGCCGTAGGAGCAACCGACTCAGCTTCGGCAGGAGCCGCGTTGGCTTCGCGGACGATGCACCTGGCACGCGCGGTTCGCGCTCTCTCTCCCTGACCGGACCGCCGCGGACGGACTCGGCGGCCCCTGCCCCCGAGGACTTCCGCGGGCCTCCTGGCATGGCCGCTCTTGGCAACATGCCCCACCATGCTCGCAACTCATCCGATCCTAACGTGGCCGGAGCGGATGCTTTCCGTCCCAACCAGGCCAACCACCACGGCGATGGTTATGGCGCGCAGCGACCCGCTGGCGCTGCTCGCGTCCCTGGTGGTCAGATGGGGTCCAATGACGATTTCGCTCGCAGCGGCGGCCCTCCCCCCTCTCTGGAAGGAATGCGCAACCTGCAGACCCCCGAGCCGGTCTCTAGGCCGCCCGCTTTCAACCACGGCCCCAAGGCCCGCCCCGTCAGCAAGCCTTACCACTCACCAGAGCTTCGTAGGGCGAACAGCCGGCTCTCCAACTCGACCCTTTCGCAGCTGGTCAACGCCGCCTCCGCGGCTGACGGCCGCCCGAATGGGGCCCCGGACGCATATCCCGACATGAGGGCGGTCGGGCAGAATGCCCCCATCGCACAGCCATCGGTACCTACTCTCGCCAGCCTACCCATGGGAATGCATGCTAACGACGACGGGTCTCGTGAAGCTCTGACATCGCCGACTTCCGGTTCCCGGGCGCCCCCGCCGTTCCCTCCGCCTCTGAATCCTCAACGATCTCGCTCGCCGATGCACTCCCCGGGTTACGGGCCCCCAGGTCCCGGTCCCCGCAGCCCGCTACCGCCAAACCCGCAAGGTAGAGGTGGTCCCCCGCCCGGCGATGGACACATGCGACCTCCACAAGCGCCTTATAACAACTTTTCTCGACCTGATGGGGCCCGGACACCTCCCGTCGGTGGCCCAGGTGGTGGTGGCCGAGTGCCTACTCCTGAGATGAGAGGACGTCCGGGACAAGGCCCTCCCTCACCTCTGCCTGGGGCGTTCCCATCTTTCCAGAGCTCGCGGCCGCAAACCCCGAATGACCAGGGAGGTCCCCGGGGCGGTATGCTGTCGCCTCACAACACGTCCCCGCCTATCAATCGCAAGCCGCTGGCAGGTCGCTCCGACGAGGGTCAACCACTAAACCCATCTGGCTATGGACAGGTCCGCCCCATGGATCCCAATCGCGAGAGGACCCCTCAGCCCGACCAACAGATCCAACGGCAGTTCAGTGAGAGAAGCGACGCCAGCAGTCACTACGATGACGCCTCTTCTACGGCAAGTCCGGAGTATGCCAGCACGCAGTACAGCGAGTCGCACGATCAGATGGACCGCCCTCGCGCCGGTGTCCTTCGTACGACTGGCGGCGGAGAGCCTGCGATGCCCCAGCACCCCAACAGAGCTGGTTACGACCTGCCCGATGTCAACTTCGGACCAACGGTCAACTATGGTGCCAGCCCGCGCAAGAAGACGCCCCAGCCAGTCAATCCAGGCGAACAGCGGCCCTACTCCCCCGCCATGAGGGGCCCTCCCGTGGGCGGCGACCACGATGCGGGTGGCGGCGGCGGCGCTCCTCGGCAAGTGCCTTGGCAGCCTGGCACCGCGCATGCCCCCACCGGCTCTGGGATGAGCGCTGAGCAATACGTGCAGTCCCGTGCCGCCATGAGCGGCCATACGCGAACGCCTTCGTCCAACGCCTTGCACAACATGCGTTCCCAGACGCCTTCTCCGTCGATGGGCCGTTCCAACTCGCAGGAAATGCTCGGCCATCATCAACGCCGCAGGAGCTCTGTCGATCTCCTCTCACGACCCGGTTCGCGCGGTGCAAACCACGCCCTAGACCAGGCAAGCTCGGGCGAGAGAGGGAACCTGTCGGCCAGGGAGCAGGAACAAATTGCACGCATGACAGGTGGCCCATTAATCAACATGGGCGCCGGCAGAGGCCAGCAACCTCAGCAGCAGGGTGGCGGCCTCGTCGGTGCCATCGATGCTCGTGAGAGGGAACGGCAGCAGATGAAGCAGGGCATCAACAGTCACGCTGTGCAACACGCCACGCAACAGCGACAACAATACCAGTATCAGCAGCAGATGCACCAGCCGCAGGGCATGTACCCGCCCAGCATGGGGCGTGGTGGTGGCCCTGGACCATATGGGCCCCAGCGACCTCCGCAGCAACAACAGCAGTATGGTCCTCCCATGTCTCCCGGGCCTGGAAGCTTCCCAAGGGGCCCAATGCAGATGAGGCAAGGTCCGCCGCCGTCACCGGGACCTGGAGGGCCTCAGGGCTTCATGCCTCCCCCGGGGCAGTATGGCGGGGCTCCCCGCCCGCAATCGCCAGCTGGGCCGTACGGAGGGGGACGCGGAGGACCTCCTCAAGGACGACCACCATATCAGGGCCAGGCCTTCTGAGCATGGGCCAATGAGCAGACTTTTTCATTTCCTGAGGCCAACACTTTTTTCTTTTGCTTCTTCTTTCTTCTTCAATATTACATGATTGCATTGTGTACAGCGGTCATGACTGGGCGTATTGGGCTTGCATTTGGTATAGGGGTTTCCAAAGACGTGAAAGAGCACAACGCCATTGCATCAAGGGGGTGGTTGACGCGGGGAAACGCGCATACAGACAGGATCGTGAATACTGAATTTTGACTTTGTCTACAAGAACTTGCCTGGTGATGGATGTTTGTGAGACGTAAGCTTTTGTGATTAGGGAATGAGAGCTCTCTTTACTATGGAAATACCTGAAGTTGTGTGTTGGTAGATGAGTGCTGGAAGGATTCAATGTCAAGACCAGGTAGCCTCTGCTAAAGTTGTGGCAGCCCCAAAGGTCATCACCTCAGTCTGAAGACTCCCAGCTTATGTCAGCTGGATGCCTCCAGTTCGGCCAATTGTGTGGCCACAACCCCTGGAAAGCATGTCGGCAGTGTCCCCAAGAGCCCCCCATCATCACGAGCCAGCGGGGGTCCCACAGCGCCTCATGAGGGGCCGTCATAGGAGATCGTCAGCAGCCAGTCAGTTGGCGCAGGCCTCGAGTTCCTGCGGGAAGGGAGCAAGCTGCATGACCCAACCAATCCATGTCAACATCAACAAACCGTCCGCCTGATCTCTCTCGATTGATTTCCATTCATCAACATCCATTCTTTGGTTTTCAGCACGTGCATACCGAACTCTTCATTTGTCCCACACCCTACCGGTGACCTCGCTCTCTCGTTTCCTTTTTCTCCTGTATACTACACCAACCGACCCCAAGAAGCGGCAGACCCTCAGCTTCCGACCCAAGCGAACCGATCAGCTTGCTTTTTCCGATCTCGCCCCTTGCTCCTCGACGGCACCTGCACGAATGATCAAATAATCCGAGTTCCTGTCACTTCCTGCCAATTCTCGAGACCTTGACCAGAGACGACGTCCTGGTTGCCCCGCCGACTTGACAAGCTACACCAAGAAACCCATGCGACAGCATCACGACACTGCTGCCTATCTCCGGCACCCGCGCTCAACTGGTGCCTCGAGTCTGGAGGCAGTTCGTCGCCCAGGGGAGCTCGAGGCGGCAGCCTAAATCACAGGTCTCCTGACTCGTCGCCTTACCGACCTTCCTCATGGAGGGTGATGGGAGCCAGCCGACCCAAGCGACCCAGAGGGCCTTGGATCCTCGTCGCATAGGCAAACAGAACTCTGGCTTCTCCGACGCCGACATTTCCGACATCATATGCCTTCTCTACCCGTACTCTGCCTCGGCCCGCCGTGAGGCCCTGCGCATCGCCAACGCCGGTGGCCCCCACATCGTGGGCACCGAGGATGCGGCCGACATCGAACCCGATTACGACCAAGAAGACAATGGCAACCGCCTGCAGGTGCCGGCCAACACGGGGGCCTATGCTTTCATCCTCCGCCTGTCCGCCTTCACCAAGAACCCCGTCCAGGGATACCAGTTCGGACGTAACGCGTCCAAGTGCGACGTCTGCTTCGCCCACGACCCGAAAAAGAGGCTGTCGAACGTTCATTTCCGCATCTACGTCAACAGCTACGGCGTCGTCATGCTCGAGGACCAATCGACCAACGGGACCTTCGTCGACAACCAATTGCTGCGGGCGAAGAACCCCGATGACAACCACGACGTGCGGCGGACGTTGACACACGGGTCCAAGATCAAGATCTTGATGCATGACGAGACGGAAGACCTGCTCTTCATGGTCCGGGTGCCGCGGCGGGAGGGTGAATACGACATGGCGTACACTGCGAACCTGACGGAATATTTTGCCAGGATCCAGGACATGGGGGGCGACGTGAATCAGACGGTCGTCGCTGGCCCCGGAGGACACCCCGACCTCTTCTCCACGCCTAGGCCGCGAGCGCCGCAGAGGCCTAGAGTGCCGCTGCCCAGCACGACGACCCAGGAGAACGTGGATCGGTTTCCGAAGGAGTGGAGAGGGTCCGAGAAGTACAACAAGGTTGGTCAGATTGGCAAGGGCGCCTTTGCCGTCGTCCACAAGGTGACCTCACGGTATGACGGACACCCGTATGCCGCCAAGGAGCTGGAGAAACGACGGTTCGTTAAGAACGGCGTCTTGGACCAAAAGGTCGACAACGAGATGAAGATTATGCAGAGGATCGACCATCCCCATGTCGTCAAGTACATCGAACACCTCGACTGGGAGAACCGACTGCTCATCATCATCATGGAGTTCGTCCCAGGCGGCGACCTCGGCAGGCTGGTCTCGGAACACGGCCCCCTTCCCGAGCTCGTGGACAAGGAAATGGCGTCGCAGCTGCTGAGCGCCCTTGGGTACCTGCACGACAACAACATCACGCACAGAGACGTCAAGCCGGACAACATCCTGATTCAGTCGACAAGCCCCTTCAACGTGAAGCTCACAGACTTTGGTCTGTCCAAGATGGTCGACAATGAGCAAACCTTCCTGCGGACCTTCTGCGGTACACTCCTTTACTGTGCGCCGGAGGTGTATTCCGAGTTCACCGAATACGACGACCATGGCTTCAGACAGCCGCGCAGTAGGGCTAAGCGTCCGCCGCCGGGTCAGAGGTACGATCACGCTGTGGACATCTGGTCTCTCGGCGGCGTCCTGTTCTACGGCCTGACGGGGAAGCCACCATACCCCGTCAGAAACGGAATAAGCTACTCGGAGCTGCTGCACCAGATCATGACGACAGAGCTCAACACGCGGCCTCTGTTCGAGGCGGGTGCGTCGGCCGATTGCGTCGGCTTCTTGCGGTCGATGCTTAACAGGCGGCCGGAACAGCGGGCGACGGTCGGTGACTTGATGAGCCATCCGTGGATGGGCGGATCGCTGTCGCGAACGGACGAGGGTCAATCAGTGGATGAAGTTCTGGATGACGAGCTCAATGTCGGCGCGTCACAGCTGAGCATCCAAGACGGTCAGAGTCGACAGACTCCCCCGTCTCAGCGATTCGAGGAGGTCACGGACGACGTGCTCGATGACTTCATGGACGAGGACTCGGAGAAGGAGAACAGTTACAACGCCACCTTTGGCCAGCAGGGGAACGCGCAGAAGCTGTGGGGGGAGGTCAACATCTCGGCGGTGGGAAGCTCGGGCGTCATTGCCGAGGACAGGTTGAATGTGTCCCTGCCAGACGATCATCACCATGACGAAGACAGCATGGAGACGGAGATCCGCGACAGCGTCGATTCGAGGGATCCTTCGTCGAGGCAGTCCGCCGGCGGCGTGGACCTCTTCGCTTCCGTCGCGAACGGGCAATCGGCGGATCAACTGCAGAGCCTCGTGTTTAACGTACAGTCGCAGAGCCTCGGGGGATCCGAGTCGGCGATTCACACCGGGCGCATGACGACACTTGGCGCGCCCAGCGTGGACGGCAGCTACTTCACGACGAGCAAACGGAAGCCAGCGAACGACACGAGCGACGAGTTCGAGGACAGCCAGCAGAAACCCCCGAAACCGGTGGTCAAGAGGCTCAAGTCGGAGGGCAACATGGAGACGCTCGCCGGTGATGCCGTGGAGGAGCTGGCGCTGCTCGCGGCCGTGCCGCGGGTGACGCGGCTCCCGTCTGGACGACAGATCGACGGGCCGCAGGACAAGATGGTGTTCTGGATCAACCAGGACATATCGAGCTGGCACCTGAAGTACCCGGAAATGACGGAGCTGCAGCTGCAGGTATTCAAGCAGGCGGCGGAGGCGAGGAAGGAGAAGTTCGCGCCCGGCAGGTCGCCGCTCTGGGACCTCGCAATGAGGTACTTCCCGCCGGCCACGGAGGCGACAGCACTAGCAGCGACAGAGAACCCGATCGCCAGGCTCGGGTCGCCCGACACCGCGCGTGGCCTGCAGAGGGACCCCAGGTCCCTGAACGACATGTCCCGGTGGGAGGTGCCGGCGACGGCACCACCCGTGACACCCGCGGAGGAGGACTCGTTGCCCGACACGCTTCCTCCCGACGCACACACGCCGACGGACATCACAGCCATTCTTGGAGTGGAGGAGCAGGCGAGGCCGTACGCTATGCTCGAGTCGACGCCGGACTCTGCGCTGACCGGCCTGCACATACCGATACGCGACGCGCTTGTGTCGTGGGGCCGCGGGCCGGAGAACACGGCGGTGCACGCGGACAAGGGCGAGACCAAAGTGCCCAAGTACGCGGTGCGCGTGCTGCTCTGGAAGGAAGGGTACGAGCCATGGCGCAAGGCAGCGGGCAAGCCATGGGAGCGGGCTGGGGAGGCCGGCGAGGGGTACCACATGTATCTGTCGACGAGGGCGACGATGGGGGTGCACGTCAACGGGCTGCACCTGGGACCTGGGCCGAACTGGGTGCGGGTGCGGGACGGGGATGAGGTCGTGGTGTGGGGCACGCTGGACAGCCCGGACAAGACCAAGCTGGTTTTTCGGGCCGCGTGGGGCGAGGCAGCAGCGCGAAGGGGAGACGGGGAGGTGGTCGCGCTCGTGGCGCCAGGAACGGTGGCGAAGCTCGAGGAGGCGTGGGGACGGACGGAGAGGAGGGCGAGGGCTGAGGCGGAGAGAAGAAGCAGGGTCGACGCTGCGGCGGGCGATATGAGGGCAAGGAGGACGAGGATCGGCAGGGAGAGGGAGAGGACGAGGGTTTTTGAGGAGAGGGTTACCGAGGCGAGGGAGGTGTTGGCAGGGAGGGCGGAGGACTGAAGGTGTGTATGACGGACTGAAGGCCGGACTGACACGCTGAAGAGACGTGCAGATCGGGAAATGATGCGATGGTGTATGGCGTTTTGGACTGCGGACCTGGATATATGAGAGGTCAGCGGTAAGGGGACTGACAGTCTTCTTGTGAGTCTACAGCCTTGGCCCTGTTTGTGTGGTGGCTGGCTGAGCCCGGCCTTGCACTGATAGCGATGTTATAGATAGGAGAATGAAAAGTTCTGAATAGCGCTGGGCGCCCTGTTGAGTTGTGTCTCTTTATGGTATGGGGTCCATGGACCATCTCGGTGGGAGGGTATCAAGACGTGGTGAACCCAGCGTCGGCCCCTTTAGCGCAGTACCCAGGTACCGTACCTTCAAACGGCCGACACCGGCACCGCAACGGCCATCCACGTCAACCCGAATCGCCCCCTTCGGCCAACTCATCAACAACCACAGCCCGAACCGTCAGCGACCCATGCAATGGAGACCCCTTCTGCCAGTTCCTCTCGCCCCTACCGGTCCAAGATCAAAAGACCGTGCGACCGGTGCAGGCGGCGCAAGACGTCCTGCATCTTGCCCGATAACGGACCGTGCCAGGGCTGCGCACATGCCGAGGAGACCTGCGCGTTCGAGCTCCCGCCTACCAAGCGTCGGCGGGGACGGGAGGTGGCGACAGAGCGGGATGAGAGCTCTCTGGATGCGACGCCGTCGAAGGAAAGGGGGGACTCTGCGTCACCTGTGGATGAAGCGCGGGATGATGAGGGAGTTGCCACGGCGCAGGAGAACCCTGAGCCCGGTCTACGGCTACCTTCCAGCCCTCTCAGGTACTCCCTGGGGCCTACGGATGCCCTCCTCCAAACCCAAGCGGTGCAGCACGTCTGCTCGCTCGAGCAGATGGACGGCTCAACGGCTCTCATGTGCGGCATCTCTGCCGAGCTGGACCCCTGGTTGCTTCGACACTGCAAGTACGACGACTTCGGCATGTGTCGCCTGCACGGAACGCTCATCAGAAACGTCGGAGGGGTCCCTGTGCGCGGGCTTGTGCCAGTGCACTTCTCCCTCGTTGATGATTACGCCCTCGAGCCTGCTCAAAGGGTGGCCGACAATCATCACGCGAGAAACCAGCTGAACCACCTGGTGCCGCCCATGCATGGCCAGCGACTGTACGCTCTGGCCCTGGAATTTGTCTTTCCCTTGGTCCCGGTCCTGTCGAGATCGAGAGAGGCCCTGCAGTCGCGGGACGCGAGCATGCCGCCGATGCTTCTGGCCGCAATCTATGCGTCCGCCGTGCCCTTCGCGGCCCACGACGCCATCCTGTTCACCTCGGGCCTCTACGATGACGCGCTGTGTGAGAGGCTCTGGGATCTGGTAGGAGAGGAGGTCCGCTTGGCCGCACATGCGCCCAAGCTCGCCGTCATGCAGGCATCGGTGCTTCTTCTTCAGAGGCTGCCGCCGCGGCACCAGCGTGGCATGGGCGACACGCCCGCGAGGATGGCGCTTCACGGAAGCACCATCGCGCTGGCTACGTCACTGGGGCTGCACCTGGAGCCGCGGCCGTGGGGCGTGCCAGCATGGGAGAAGCGCCTGCGCAGGCGACTCTGGTGGGCACTGCTCATGGAGGACAAGTGGACGAGCCTGCTTCTGGGCAGGCCGGCCATGATACGGGAAAGCGAGTGGGACGTCTCGGACCTCGATGACGCGGATTTCGATGTCGACGATGCCGTTGCGCACATCTACCCGGCGGGACAGCGGGCGCCGGTCGTCGTGTTCACGCACTTCACGAGGCTCACGCGGCTTGCCGAGGCCATCCACCAGACTTTCTAGTTCAGTTCCACGTCCCATTCCGTCAGGAAGAATTGCTGCTGACAATGTGACCCTGCAGCACTCTGCGCGCGTCGCAGAAGCTCTGCGAGGACTTCCGCGCCTCGATCGACGCGGCGCGACCGATCCGTGACGGCCTGCGCGCCTGGTATGCTGGACTGCCCGAGACGCTCCGACTCCGTGAGAGGCTTGAGGGCCGGCAGCCACCGGAGTACCACACGGGGGCCGCGGCGCTGCATCTGTCGTACCTCACGCTCGAGCTGTACCTGTACCGTGCCATCCTGCGACCGCTCGCGCGCTCCTCGCCGCCGCCCACCATACTGCCCGAAAATGGCAGCGCTTGGTTGCCGGGGACGGCCGACGCGCAGACTCCGTCCATGTCTTCCTGGATGCTGGATGACCTCACCATGGAGACCATGGAGCTGGACCAGCTACCTGGGGTGGACTTTGCGGAGCTCGGGGACGCGGCCGAGGCGACGCTGATCGCAGCTGAGAAATGCGCTGGGATCATCGTCAAGTTCGTCGGGAACCTGTCGGCGAGGGACTTTGACGCGCACTGGTACCCTTGTGAGTTTTCCTGCTTCCCCTCTTGTGTGCTATAGACAGTACGCCTCGTTAACAGCAGGCCAGGGACCAGGATCTGCTTCGCCACGGTGACGAGCTTCATCGCACTGCTGCTCGTGCAGGCGCCGACGGGCAGGCACGCCTTGCGGTCCAAGGAGCTGCTTGAGAGGTGGTCCTCGTGTCTGAGGACGCAGCACAAGAGTCACGAGGGCCTGATGACACTCGGTCTACTTCGGCTCCACAGCCTGCGCGAGGGCGGGCTGCTGGGACGGGCTTTTGTCTTGTCGCCGGCGGCGGCCTGCGTGCTACGGGCAGATGCCGGGTGAAGGGATCACAGGTCACGAATTGTCACAGGAACATGAGTCATTTGTGGATTTCTTTGAATTGGATATATCATTGCTGTGTGAAGAGCTTCCCCCACGGTCGGAGCGGCGCCATGTCGACCTCTAGGTGCCGCAGCATGGCCCATACGACCGTTGCGACCGTGTCGAGGACCGGCACGCCGTGCCTCTCCTCCCAGTGAGCGACGCGCTGAACGGCGCGCAGGTTCGTGCAAAAGGTGGACACAGCCTCGACACCCTCGGCAACAACCTGATCGACCATTCCGTCGAGCGTGGCCTCGTCAACGTCGGCAAAGGACGAGTTCTTGGACTTGCCCAGGTGCCTCTCCTTCCGGCAGCTGATGCCGGTGGCGGCGTACGTGGAGACGATGGCACGCTGCACGTCGTCCGTGTACGGCGTGACGAGGCCGAGGTCCGTGATGGAGAAGACCCGGAGAGCCTCGTTGAGGGCGAGTACCGAGGTGGTGGCGGGAATGCCGGTGGCGGCGGTGATGGCGGCGCAGAGACGCTCGTCGGCCTCGAACCCGAGCCAGCCAGACGAGGTGCCGGACCAGCCGATCATGTCGACTTCGGCGTCAGCGAGGAGCTGTGCAGCAGCGACAATGTTGGCATCGTCGAACTGGGCGAGGCCTGACGTGTCGAGGCTGATCTTGACGACAGGGAAGCGGGAGAAGTGGACAGAGACGTTGGGGAGGGAGGAGATGATGGACTGCGTGAGCGGCTCGAGGGCCGTGTTGGACGAGGGCGTGAGGATCCCGAGGCGAATGCGGCGAGACATGGTGGAGGTGGTCAGATTGGTTGTATTGGATGTCTCGTCTACCGCATTCATGATGTTATCATGGTCGTCTGGGGTCCGGCCGGGGACCCCTTCTTTACATATCTGGAGATCAGGGGACCAGTTGGCCGATGATGGCCGATTTCGGCCAACTCTGCGTGGCCCTCCCCGACTCATCTGATAAGCCCATCTTCGGTCTCCTTATCCGCCGATATCATATCTATCGCCCGAGTACCACTCACTCCTGATCTGGTGCCATTCGATTGAACTACCAAATATCGCGTGGCTGTCTGGAGATAGGGACAGTCTCCAGTCTGACTCTGGGGAGATAGTCAAGGCCGTGGATAAATCTTTAAAAACACCATGGACGAGCACGTTCACCAACGGGCCGGTCATCGAACGAGCACCTTCACCAACACGGCCCCCTTTGCACAGGCCAGTCATCCGTAGGCTCTTTCGTCCATTGCCCCCTCCTCGTCCTGGCCACCGCGTTTCGACATCATGGCGATCCGAGGTCACACCCCTCGCAAGCTGCTGGAGGCCGTCCAGGTCGACAACAACGAGCCCGAGGAGCAGAAGAGCAAGTTCGGCCGCTGGTCCAACAAGGACCTCGACCCGAGCCCGCCGTCGCAGCGCATTTGGAACTCGTGGTCCTTCTTCTGCTACCAGTTCAGCATTGCCTTCTCGCCCACCACTTACAACGTCGGCGCAAGCCTGTACGCCATCGGGCTCAACTGGTGGACTATCCTCATTGCAACCAGTGCGTTTGACCTCGAGGTGGCGAGACCTGACATGCCTCTGAGATTACTGACGGGACCGCAGTCATCGTGTCCATCCTCGTTGCCCTACTTCTTTGGCTGAACTCTCGGGGAGCCGCATGGTAGGTCTCGTTTGCGTAATCCACAAGACCGAACGCTGACACTTGGACAGGTACCATGTCGGATTCCCGACGATCATACGCTCGTCTGCCGGCATGTACGGGTCGCTGATCTTCATTGGTCTCAGAGGCGTATGTTATCCGACTTTACCATGTTTCCAAGAGCCTGACACTGACCCGAGTCCTGGATGTAGGTCGTCGCCGTCTTGTACATGGCAATCCAGTCGTACTATGCCAGCCGGTTCATGGCCGTCATGCTTCGCTGCGTCTTCGGTAGTTTGTGGACGAACATTCCCAATCGTAAGCCCTTCCCTGCAACCTGACGTCTGGAAACATGCCCTGACATCCGAATAGACCTCCCGGCCGACGCTGGCATCACCACATCACAGCTCATCGCTTTCGTCATCCTTTGGTTCCTCCAGCTCCCCTTTGCCTTCATTCACCCGAGTAAGGTCAACATGGTTTTCCAGGTCAAGTCCATCCTGGCGCCCATCGGCCTCTTCGGCACCCTGATCTGGGCCCTGGTATGTTCCACGCCCCCTTTCGCATCGAGACCCGCTGACACAACATGCCCAGAAAACGAGCGGTGGCGCCGACTTTCAAGGACTCGCCACAGCCGAAGAGGCGCGCGGCGCAGCCCTCGCCTTCAACTTCCTCAAGGCTATCAACACGGTCGTCAGCAACGTAATCCCTCCACTCGTCAACATCGCCGACCTTGCGCGATACGCCGAGCGCCCGCGTCAGACGGTGCCCATGCCCATCGGCCTGGTTATCTCCAAGCCGCTCGTCACATTCCTGGGCATGGTCATCACAGCCGCCGGGTACAAGCAGTTCGGCGAGGCGTACTGGAACCTGTGGGACTTCTATTCGAGCGTCCTTGACAAATACTGGGGCCCTGGCGCCAGGGCCGGCGTCTTCTTCGCCGCGGGCATCCAGGCCTTTGCCACGTTCGCGACAAACCTGAGCAGTAACTCAATCCCGGTCGGGAGTGATTTGGCAGGCATGTTTCCGAAGTACTTCACCATCGTGCGCGGGCAGATTCTGTGCTTCATACTCGCCTGGGCTTGTGGTAAGTCGCGATGCCTCTGTGGAATGCAAGGCGGCAGGCTAACAGATACGCAGTCCCGTGGAAGCTCACCTACTCGGCGGCCTCGTTCCTCACCTTCCTCGGCTCCTATTTGTGCTTCATCTGCCCCATCGTCGCATGCATGGTGTACGTATTACCCTCTTCTCTCTCTTCTCCCTCTAGCCGGCACACACGCTGACACGAGCCTCAGGGTCGACTACTGGCTTGTTCGCAAGGGAAACATCCACGTCCCTTCCCTGTACTCCACGGATCCGAATTCGCCCTACATGTACTTCCGTGGCTTCAACCTCCGCGCCTTCGGAGCCTGGGTGGCCGCCGTGCTCCTCGTCATCCCCGGCGTCGCCAACAGCCTCAGCCCCGGCGCCGTGGGCATCGCCGCCACGCGCATCTACAACATGGGTTTCCTGCTGTCGACAACGCTCGCGGCTCTTCTGTACTACACCGCGTGCCGCGTGTGGCCCGTACAAGTGTACCCGGCGCGCTTCGCGGATAGGCCGGTCACGTTTGAGTGTATGAAGCGGACCGAGGGGTTCTTCCCTGAGGATGAGCAGTACCCTGCGCATCTGCTTGAGGGGGGCGAGGTTGTTGATGGAGAGGGGGCGAGTGTGAGTGAGAAGCAGGTGGGGGAGCAGGCGACCAGGGAGGTTGATGAGAAGTGAGAAAGCTGTAGCTTGAGTGTGCTTCCTTGGTGGCGAGACATGAGGGGATATAGATAGACGTCGACTACATCTCGGTCGACGTCGAGTACGCAACTTGACGACATGAACTGGGATGGATGTGTTTCTTGCCAACGACTGACAGTGGCTCTAAGACTGACTGGCCTGTGCAAAGAAGCTGAGGTGCTTGTCCGACGACTGGCTTGTTAGTGAATGTGCTCGTCTGACGACTGGCTTGTTGGTGAATGTGCTTGTCCGACGACTGGCTTGTTGGTGAATGTGCTTGTCCGACGACTGGCATGTGCAAAGGGGCCATGTTGGTTATTATTGTTGCCTGGCAATCTCAATTTCTGATGGATTATGATACAGAGCAGAGACCAATTGGTTGGCTTTCTTTGACCTTGGATGAGATTGTAGCCACACATCTGACGTGCAAAAGTCCAATCCACCCTTCCATGCCCCAAACTTGAGGTAGCGCACCTCCTTCTCCTTAGTCAATCTCTTAGAAGATCTTGCCCTCGGTCTGCTGGAACTTGGACACGTTCACGTTCTTCCAAAACAGAACACAGATGAA
The DNA here is from genome assembly GCA_037042015.1 of Furcasterigmium sp. R96-07A1. Taxonomy (NCBI): domain Eukaryota; kingdom Fungi; phylum Ascomycota; class Sordariomycetes; order Glomerellales; family Plectosphaerellaceae; genus Furcasterigmium; species Furcasterigmium sp. R96-07A1. The sequence goes on from JAXQJP010000043.1 coordinate 61,546, forward strand.
GGCGATCGGCATGAGCGCCGCACCCGCGATGACCATATTCCTTTGGACGTCACCATATGCGTGCACAATAGCATCGCGAACGTCGGAGCCCCACTCGTAGCTGAGCTGGACACGCAGGTCCCCATAGATAGTAGTGACATTCTCGCGGGCGTGGTCAGGGAGATACTCGGCCATCTTTCCGGGCATCTGGTTCGTCCAGATGCCGCCGGAGATGGCCGAGCCCACGGCGCGGCCGACAGAGGTCGCGAGCCCGATAAGGGCCAGCATGACGGTGATCTCGTTGTGGGCGACGACAGCCATGACGGCGAGTTGCTCGCAGATGATGATTGTGCCGGCCGCAACGGACTTGAGAATCTGGCACATGATGATGTAGCCGATGTAGGTGTCGGGCTGGCGGAAGTGGATGAGAAGGCCGGTCGCGAGGGCGGCGACGGGGACAGCGGCCATGGCGATCCATTTGTAGTGATTGGTCTGGCGGATCAAGCTGCGCGTGTTAGTAGATGACATGGGCGGCAGAGGGGAGGTAGAAGAACTTACATTCCGACAAAGGGTCCCCAGGTACAGGAAGCGATGGTGTAGATGTTGAGGATGAATCCAGCCTGGCTGATGCTGCGCTGGTGGACCACCTGGAGATAGGACGAGAAGAACGAGTCCCAGGCGTTGAAGCTGAGGAACAGGGCACCAGCCACGCCACAAGAGGCCAGGATCGTGCGGTCCTTGAGGTTCACCCAGGGCACCAGCGCGACTTTGGCATACGTCTTTTCCCAGTAGGCAAAGAGGCCGAGGATAATAGGACCCACGATGAGCATGGCGATGATGTAGTCCGTCTTCCAGCCATTAGGCGCGTACGATCGCAGACTGAAGGGCAGAAGGAGAAGAGAGAAACCGGAGACAAGTAACAGCATGCCGACGACGTCGAATTCCTCAAAGTAATAGCGGCAGGACTCGGAGAACGTCCTGTTACTGACAGGCGAGACGAGCTCGATGCCCTGCTTCTTGGCCTGGTTGAGGTTGTACCATAGAATGACACAGATGAGGGCACCGAAGAAGGGGAAGATGATGGCCATGGAACCAAACGCCCACCGAAAGGAGCTCTTCTCGTAGAATAGCTGAGCAACGATGGGGCCAGCAAAGGCATTGCCGATATACGCTGTCGAGTTGAGAGCGAAAATAATCATACGGTTCCGCAGGGACGTGAAATCCGAGATGAGAACCGTATGGATATACCCGATACCACCACTACCCACTGTCCAGAAGACCTGGGCCGCGGCGTAGGTTTCGACGTTCCGGCACAGTGCCATCATGATCAGACCGATGCAGCAGAGGAAGTGGCACAGGATATATCCCTCGAGACGACCGAAGATGTTCAGAATCTTCGCCAGGGGCAGCTGGGTGACGCCGTACATGAGACCCGAGACGATACCCGTGGTTGCGGTGAGGCCGTGGGCTCTAAACTCGGATGTGACGTAGGGCGTGAGATTGCGGGAGAGCTGCTGCTGCATGGAGTGGGTGTAGGAGGTGATGTAGATGCTGCGGCACACGGTCAGTACCCTGCCACGAGGGGAAGTGCAGGAAGGGGGGTGTCACTTACAAAATGTACATGACGATCAGGGACTTGTAGGTCCATGTGTTGGTGATGGCACGGATCTTCTCGACACCGTATTGCTTCTCTGTCGTGTCATACTCGACCTCGGACTCGTCACCGTTCTTCTTGTCCTGCTTCTCGTCGGTCGACTTGTCGTCGGCGATGACCGTATCCTGGGCGGCAGCCTTGACGTCCGCATCGGTCCGGCTGATGGCGTGAATCAGGGCAGGCCCCGGCTGGGGAGCCATGCCTTCCTCGGGTCTGGTAGACATGGTGGGATGTCGGACACTTCTTTACTCGGCTCGTGGCGCTGCAGGCAGGGCAGTATGGCGCGAGGAGGAAACGGTCAATGATCGGCGGGCTCGAGACTCACAAATTGAAGAACCACGCGGCTACCAGGCATGTCTTATACCCGCAGGCGCCGGCCAGCCTCGGCCGGTGTAGGCCCTGTTGCCTACCTGCGAGACCTACATCCGGTACACTGCAATAGTGGTAGCGGCAAAGGAAGCTGCTGGCCGAGAAGGTCTTGGCAGCATGGTGGACACTTTGTTCGGGCGAAGAAACCCGGAGCAGTCTTGGAGCAAATCGGCCCACCAGATCGAGGTCGTGAGCCAACAGACGTCCTCGGTCTGGCTGCCGCGCCGGATCAGATATCGGGATTGCGTCTTGGCGACCCAGAAGTTGCCGGATCAGATAACTCTAATCTCACAGTAGCGCCAACGGGTTTGGATTCCATCGCTTGCCTGCATGGCGCCACTGCAACTTGTCGGTAGATGGTGGGTGAGGCAATTTCTTCCTCGTCTGTTGAAGTTATTGGTGAGAAGACGGTCCGGAACGTTTAATGCGACCCTTCGTCCGTCTAGAACGCGCCGGTCGATCAAGGGTCCGTCGCTATCAGATGCTATCGTGACCTCGTAAGCGACTTGGCGACGGATCATGACTCTTTCTTAGTGGCTGTCCCCCTTGCCAGTGGGTTGTATTCTCTCCAGGGTCTGCAGTGGGTGCTAGCCGGTGGACGGACGAGGTTTACGTAACTGGTGCGGTTGCAGTCGAAAAATCTTCGAGCCAACCGACATGAGGGCTTCGCGATGTGTGCATGGTGCGCAAAACTCACAGGCTTGGAGTCTGAATCCGGCGCCGCTGTTGGCATTGACTCACACACCTGCATCTGCAAGGGTGGCAACACGGGAATTCCTCTTTTGACCCGGCACTCTCACTCGGCGAGTTCCGAGTTTCGAGCACTGAAAATTTGCATCGACTTCGTTCTGGGCATTGCGTTCTCCCGCGGACCGCTCGTCAGCATCAACGGGTGTTTCTGATGGAGCTACCTCTATTCACCAAGTCATTGAAACCTGCCGTATTGCATGCTCCCACGCTGCTCAGAGTGAGCTTTTGCCAGATCTTGACCCTCTGAGACAGGCTCGTGCCTCGGTCTGAGCGTCGTCTGAAGCTTCACGTCTCAGGCGCCACCCGCCCCCCCTAGCCTATGTCATCTCGAAGGCCTGCAGCCAAGACAAGCCTCCCGCTGTTTGCCGCCCTTCTCCCTTGCTTCTAAATGGCCTGGCTTGACTTCACCCCGGGGTGGCGCCGCGCCCCGTGATTTCCGTTTTGGGCATGGCTACATCGCCAGCTCTACATCCTTGTGAATTACCTCTACATCCTCGTCGAAATTAGCCCGCCGGGGCGACTATACCGTGACTTCCCTGTGCTCATACCCACCCCGTCCTTGCTGTTGAATTATTCTGCAAAGTGTGTTCGCTGTGGAACATGGAACGTTGACTTGAACGGGTACAGAAGGCCGAGCGAGGCCGAGTTTGCGCAACTTCGTACTGAGAAACAAAAAAAAAAAGCATTGCCATGAGCCAGAGACCCGGAGCCAGCGAGATTGAACAAGTTAAGGGATTCCAGGTTAATTGATTTGGACGAGGGTGCACTTCTCAATGTTGATGTTGAGCTTACAGACCCTGTTATCCGCCGACGGGTATTTTGTATGCTCATGGCGTTGGTCTTGGAGATTCATGACACGCACAGCGAAACCTAGGGCAGCTTGACCTGATGAGCTTGCTCAGCTTGAATGCGCCTCGAACGAACACAGAACGGGTTGGAAGATCCAACATCCGGGCAGACTAGGGAGGTGAGACCGTGAGGTAAATATAACATGATTTTCATGAATCTCCGAAGTGTATTTATAAATACGGTGTGTTTGTCTGAGCTGTGATATAGCCCGTTTGACATAATAGGCAGTTGCACTCTGGAAGTTTGTTGCGCAGAATAATGCGATCAACATATCCGCGGCGCGGTTGTTGGTTACTTACGAAGCTCTCAAAATTGCCGAGGCGGTCATGATCTAGAACGAGGACACGGAAATGTTCGTGAGAGAATAAGTATTACCACTCGCGACAGACGAGAGGGAGGTGAGGGTACGGGGGCTTTGAGTTGACCCAATGTGTGCCACGTAGTATGCTGCGGATGTAATCCACGATGATCCAGCGGATTCTCAGCGGGAGATGGCTCCAGCCGGTCATGTTGGCGGCTCGTGGAGTGCTCATAAAGGTGGTTAACAAGTAAAGGTCGTGACGGGACTTCAACTCTATTTGTAATTTTCTTCAGCCCGAGGCCGTGGCGACAGTGGCTTAGTGTGACTCCCAGACTTAATCAAATCAAGGACGTCATAATGAGCCAGCTGGAGGTGGGCTGAAGACTTTACTATGGTCGACGACGAGTATTCAAAACTTGATCATGTTGGCGGACAGACTATCATGTGAACCCCCGAGGTCATAAAAATATGGTGGCTTGTATCCAGTTGAAACCGCCTAAACTAGCAGACAGCCAAAGGAATGGAATCCCCAAAGTGGGTTGCATTTCCTTCAAACAGAGGGAGCCGTGGATGTCAACGCCGTACCACTGGGTATCAACAACCGCCATCACTCACGCCATCTAGACCACCAAGGGAGGAATGCGCTGGCTTAGATGGATGCGCAACCAAAGTAATATCTCCCTTCAGGGAAGCACGATCATGCGCTCCACCGCATGCTCGCGAAGTTTCTAGACTCTCTTCTCCATAATTCTTTGGAGAGACCTATATGTTAACTTTCATGGGACACGAGTGAGGACGTGGAGACAAGGGGGGATAGGGTTTGTGGCGGTTGACGATAAAGAGGGTGGTCGCAAGAAGCATCTCGATCGAGGAGCAAGTTAAACAGTCCCTGCCTCAACTTTTTAAGTTCTCCAGGACTTTGAGAGATGACAAATATATCTAGCAAAGTGTTTACTATTGCTATGCGTTAGAGCTCCGGCAAGATTTCTGACACTCTAGTGTGGCAAGAGGTCCGCCCATGGTGCAGGTTTGAGACCCCGAGATGGCCCTTAGGGAATCATTCAGCGTCAATTGAACCGAAGCCGACAGATTGAAAATACTGGTCAATTAGCTCTGGTTTCCTGTAGCAAATCCTGATGCGTGTTTGCATTGGCAGAGCCCCAGTCCATGAGGCATGCCAGAAGCATTGGGCCCCAACCACTGACCGCATGACCTACGGGGGCTGGGATTCAGTATATCCGCCTCATCTTAGGTCAAAGTGTACTTTGCCTTGTAGCACGCGAGTCCTGCCGGTTTATGCGGCAACGTTGGTGGCGGTAGTACCAGGATATGAGGCTTGCAGGACATAAAGCAGCGAACCCGCAGCAAACAAATTTTCCCACAGGGGACATCCGTAGATGCCCCCACGGTAGTCCAGAAGTCCCTGAGTCCTGTGGATTCCCAAAGGTCCAGCTAACTCCCCACGCTGTTTCACGTGAGGAGGAGAAGATGCAGGCTGCTTCCGGGGCGTGAGCGCCAGAGACATTGGCATGCCGCATGGCGGGCATCATGGAGGAGTTTTCGTCTCACGATTAAGGTGACGCCCGGCAGAAGCGGCCCTGATGGAGGGCCGAGGGGCACAATTATTCGTCGGCACGTCTTGTGCTTCGGCTGGCACGAGAGGGAAACGTGGAAGAGGATGGGAGGGGAAGAGGAGGCGAGGGATGCGGTCACCCACGCCGTCCCGGATGGGCGCTCAGGGGTCCCCTGTAGGCACTCAAGTGATCCTGACCCGAGCCCAGCGAAGCGGTCTGGCATATCGGAAAAGAGGGTTAGGGGGCAGTTCTATCATTTTTACTCCGATGGTGTCGCCTGATGACGACGTGGGCTTCTAGTGCAGGAAGTCAGTGCCTGTCAATGGCTTCAAGAAGACTGATCGTCCATTCACGGCTTGACACCCGCATCATTGGCTCCCCCGTGCTCGCCTGGCTGTAGGGTTGACTTCATGCCCAGTCAGCCCAGTCAGGGTGAATCACATGGCCCAGAAGGCGAAGCACCTACCGAAAGGTAAGACAGATCTTCCATTGGCCACCGCAAACAGACAAGTACACACGCTAAATATGGACGTCCTCATGATCGCTGATGGGCCAGGGTACCAGAGCTGGCAGAGCGTGGGGGTAAAGTTAGATCTTGTCACGAGCCCCCATGATGAGCAGGGAACACTTCCATTACGGTCCTTGGACATTAGCTAGCCCCTGTTTAAGAACAAGTTCTTGGAAGAAAGATTGTAAGCAAACCGTGTTCTTGACCTGATATGACTTGTGGACGCGGTATCACTTAAGCGAGAGGTTGCCTATCTCATACCAGCAGTTACCACCGCCCGCTACTCAGCCGCAAACACATTCTTGGGAAACGAGGCACCACTGATACTGCATCAGCATGACAGGAGATGGGCAATCATCGACAAACATCTCGTTCACGCTGCACAACGGAATAAATGCCGTGATGTATCACCTTTTCGCCTTGATCCGCGGGAGCGCTTACGCCCTACCACTCGGGGCACCGGTGGAAGGCCTCAGCTGTGGGGGGCCGACTGCACGGGATGCGCTCCATGACACGTTCATGCCCTTCTCGGGATGGCAAACTGTGCAACGCCGCGGCTTCGGGACCTGCTGCAAGCCAGCGACTCGGGGGCCTGTCTGGTCAGCATCGGAGGAACATGGGTGGCCACCCCCACGCCGTGGAAGCGCGCCCAGCTTCCAGCCGTACAGGGTACTCGGACGCCAAGCGTTACCGAATCCTGCACCCCAAGCAGCCGTCATTGTCTTGGGAAGCCTCGGACTGTGCTGGTTGGCAGGAGGAGAGACGCGCGCCCCGAGCCTCGTCGACGCACCTAACCACATCCGTAGGGGCATGGCGTCGTGTCGATATATTGGCGAGGCGGCAGAAAGTCCGTGAATCAGGGCCCTTGGTCGGAGTCTGCGGCTCAGATCGGCGTGTGGTCAAGGTACGCCCTCCCACCGTTGCCTCGATGGCATATAAATGGCATCTCCCTTCACTACAGTCCATCACTTTGACTCGCGAGTATAAGTTCCAACGACCCCAATTTCACTGGAAACACCCTTGTCTTTCCCATAAATCTTTCAGCATTCAAGTTATACTATCATGCCGGCAACAACAGTACCAACGCCGCCCCCAGCCGATGGGACCCTCGCCTACGGCCAGCCCAAGGCGGAGTCCCAACGACTGCCGGACGGCGTCTACGTCCCCACCCTCACATTCTTCACCGAGACGGAGGACATAGACACCAACACGCTCGAGAGACACTTAGTCCGCCTCATCAACGCCGGTGTGGCAGGCATCGTCGTGCACGGGTCCAACGGTGAGGTGGTGCACCTGACCCGCGAGGAGCGCAACGCCGTGATCCGGTGCGCGGCCGACACGATCCACCAGGAGGCGCACGACGTCCGGATCCCGCTCATCGCCGGCTGCGGCGCGCAGTCGACGCGCGAGACCCTTCAACTGTGTCGGGACGCGGCCAAGAGTGGTGCGTCGCATGCGCTCATGCTGCCGCCGAGCTACTACGGCGGCCTTCTTGACGATGAAAAGGTGGTACAGTACTTCTACGACGTCGCTACCGAGAGCCCCATCCCGCTGCTCATCTACAACTTCCCCCCGGCGGCCGCAGGGCGCGACCTGTGCTCGGACACCATCGTGCGCATCGCGCAGCACCCCAACGTCGCCGGCGTCAAGCTGACGTGCGGCAACACGGGCAAGCTGGCACGCGTGGCGAGCGACGCCCCCGAGGGCTTCTTTGTGGCGGGCGGCAGCGCCGACTTCATCCTGCAGGGCCAGGTTGTGGGCGCCAACGGGACCATCTCGGGGCTCGCCAACATCGCACCCCGGGCGTGCGTCCGCATCATGGAGCTCTTTAGGCAGGGCCGGCTGCAGGAGGCTCGGAGGCTGCAGGCCTTGGTCGCTCAGGGCGACTGGGTCGCCATCAAGACCGGTTTCGTGGGCGTCAAGGCTGCCATCGGGCACTTTGAGAACTACGGCGGCGCGCCTCGGAAGCCCTGTGCCAGGCCATCGCCGCAACAGCTTCAGTACATCACCAATGGTCTGACGAACCTGCACGATGTTGAGCTTGCCCTGGAGGCACAGTGTGCCGCCTGAGCTGTTGACGCGACAGTTTATCTCATCATCTCTGCCCGTCGATCGCTGGCGAGGGTCAACAGCAGGACCAAAACTGGGTAGCTTTTGCGCAACGGGGCATCTATGCCAGTGGGCAGAGGGGCAGCGTCCTTGGGTGGCCACCCCTGCGATGCACCAACGGACTAGAGGGAGAGGGGGTATCCCTGTCCACAGAAGGCCTGGTTAAGGGTCGAACTTTGGGATGGCGGGGTTGGAAACAGCCCAGGGGCATGGTATGGGACAGTGTTGGGCCTGTTGGCCCATGTTGCCAAAGGCGGAACTGGAGACCATGATACGATACCAGATGCATTATTACAAAAGCGAAGTTGATGGAGTATTACTGGCAATTAAACAGGCTTGCTGTCCCAAGATCTCAATGGGCACCTTTGGCGGACTTCATGTTCTGGTCGCCAAGACCAGGGGTCATTCATGCATGTCGTTCATCAACTGATCTTTGCCGCTCATTGTTTGATGATTTCTCGGGGACGACGTGTCCAAAACAACAAGCCAAAGGAAAAACCTAGGCTCAACATCACCAAAACCAGTAATTCTTCGTCGTGCCATCCCATGCTTACTCTGACATGTCTCTCACTGGCTGCAGCTCAAGCGTCAACGCCTCTCAGCCTCGATGTTAAGACCTTGAAGCCACCACGCCGGGAGGCAATCAATGAAAGATTGATGCCGTGAAATACGAATTCAAGGTCTCTGGGGATAGCATGTGGAAATACTCGGCAGGGGACGGCGAAAGACGCCCAGGCGGAGTTCGGAGTAGATTGCCCCCGAAACTGGGAGGCAGGCAAGCTCGCCGAGACGAGGGCATTGGGGCAATATGCAGCCGGATGATTCGGGTATACATGGGAACAAGATCGTCATGTCGTGCATCGACCCTTCCAGGCCATTTCCGTGGCTGCTAAGTGGTGTCCGACATGATTGACGGTATCGCCGGGGATGCTTGAGGTGTGGCTACACGGCGAGCAGCGTACCAGTGATCCATCCAACCAACAAACCCCACTGAACCTGATTCAACCGTCCCATAATGACCTTAGGGAAGACCTCGACTTCATGACATAGTAGGCTGCTGTGCCGCTGCCTGCCAATGGGAGAGGCGTCAGATGGCCAAGGAGGGCGTCTGTACCCCGCCTTCCTCGTTGGCGAGGGCATGAGACCGACAGACTGCAAAACTCGGTGGTATTCCTCTTTTGACGTATTCCGATACCCAATGGTGCTCTGAGTTGACGCTTCAATCCTGTACTCAGGATACGCAGACAGCTAGATGGGCTCGCATCAGCCTCATGACCACGGTCCCCGGAAGAGCATGTCAATCCAGACGAAATCACATACGTACTCGTCAAGCACGCTGGAACCCCACGAATGCCGGTAATCATCTCATCGATAATAGAAGACGGCCATGGGACATTCCCAAAAAACCGGATAGCACCCTAGCCCCGACGGTCTATCATCACATTGTTCCCATCGTCATTAATGATGGTGTTCTTCCGCCGGAGGTTTCCACGCCTGACGGCCAACATAAAAGCCTAGATTTGCCCCAATAATGTAGAAGCACAAGGGATTGTCGCAGGATACGCTGCTGCGCTTGTTTTGGTTACCAAGATTGTCATGACGGTGGTTAGGCGGTCTGGGAGGGAGATGGAGACACACCTTGTCCGTTGGGCGCCAAGTTGTAACACTTCCACCAAGGTCATCACACCGCCACGGCGTATGTACCCCGCATTATCCATGTGAAGAGCATCGCCGCGATGTGGCAACGCCCCCTGCACACCGCTGACCACCCTCTGTTGGATGGTCAGATCAGGGCACTGCCGGATCATGAGATCAGGCTAATGCAGCTCGGGGGCGTAAGAGCGTGGGATGTCTGGGGGCGACGGAGGAGCTCCTCCAGTCTTGGACGATGAGAAATTGATACCTGGAGGCAACTATATGCTTGATGGAAGCTTGGGTTTGGAAAAGACTGGAATCAGGCAGGGCAAGCCAATATTGCACTCGAACCATGACTTCTGATGCACTTTAGCTTCGTCTCATGGCGCACTCTGGTCTGGTGGTACCGAGTACAACAGGAGTGCACCTGTGTTGCCACCCTATTAGGTAACGTGTGATTCAGATGGGGTAATTCTGGGGTAATACGGATGAGGCATGTCCTCATCTCAAAACTAGAAGCAATTGCGACATAGTTCGTGCACGGCATCTGGATGTAGTGTGCAAGTGGAAGATGACTCGCCCTGCTAAGTGAATGTGCTAGAGTCGCCCATCGATAAACAAATTGTGCGATATTCAGGTTGAAAATGAGCCCATCGATGGTTTCCTCAAGCGGATAGTGTATCAAGGGCTACCGTTCAAGTAAGATTTCACTGCCACAAGTCATTGCTCTATTATCCTCGTAATCTAAAGAGCACTTACATGAATGAGCTATTTAGGTCGCAATCAATGAACCTCTTTCCTTACCTATGATACGGAGTTTCTAATGAGGCTCTACGGTGTTCTGCAGTCGTGAACGCGAGGTAGCCCGCAATTTGAACCTACATGTGGTGGCTTCGGAAAAGAATTGCAGCGCAGATATGTCACATACCTGTGGTAGTTACTATTTGTGAATCATGCTTCCAGTCAGCGGCGGAAGCTATTGCGAAGAAAAGTTTACCACTGGTACATTGCATTCTCTTTTTAGACGGCAACAGAACAGAGCTTGTGGGGACTGATCACGACACCAACACCCAGCCGCGCAACGTGCTCGCAATGCCGCCAACGCGTCATATGTCATATCCCCAGGCAATCGTTCCCTGGAACAAACAGCTCCAGTCTCGCGGGCCAGAGCGCTCGCGGCCATCTGGTTGCACCTACATTCTGCCATAATCAGATGTGGGACGTGACCTTGAGGCCCAGGACGGCGAGAGAGAAGACTTCAAGGCCTGAACCGGCGTGGGTCTTCGTGCTACCTGGAACGGCCCGCGAAAGGGGCATGCCTGGAACAACGAGGTTCTCGAATGGATTAAAGTGGACGCGCTGGTCGTGAAGATTAGGGATAGTGACGCCCATTCTGCGATTGGGCTTGTTTGAGTTTCCTCGACTGACGCCTGCAGAAACGGGGAATCAAGAAATTCCGCACCAATCTCTTGATCAAAATGAAGCATACGGCTTTTTAAGAGAGTGGACAGACATGGTGATTGACTATCTCAGGGCCTCGGCGGTCAAGACGCAGAAGGAGCGGGTAAAGAAGTGTCTGGAACTTGCACCAGGCCAGATTCTCGTTGATAGAAGAGGTACACCGTCGAGATCTGGAATGGTCGTGAACAGTTGCTGCATGACGGGATAGGCAGAATGATTACACCAATCAACACAGTCAATGCACTTGACTGTCCGAGGTCAAGTCAATACAGGTCTCCCTGCGTAAAAATATTGTCCATGGCACTCTATATTGGCAGGTGGATGAATGTCATTTCGGAGGAATATGATAGTGTGAAAGAATCCAATCCCACATGGCAAAGCAAGCGAGGGGACATCGTCAACGCCGGAAGACTTGGCCTAGACAGCCTATTGGGCGCGGTAGAGTTAGTGCAGAACGGGGCCCGAGCTGACGCAGGGGTAAGCCTGTAGGACGACCAACTGACATCGAAGAAGAGAGGGGCTGCTGCAGGAACACGAGGGCGTAGACATTGCGTTGTTGACCTCGCGACGTTTCTGAGAACCGTGAGGGCATGCCCACGGGAGAGTAGAACTTGAGTTTACGTGGCCCAGCAACTCGAGGAGTGAGAAGCAAGTCATCACAAGTCACCCCTGCTCAGCGCCGTTCACGTCTCAGGCGGCCTGGCCTCTCACTACCACGGGCTCACAAGTTGACGAACCCCTGCCACCCACGGCTCGGCACAAGATCATGACGACAGGGGCGGATGCGACCTCCCCGAGCAAGCCGGGGTACGGAGATTACAGTCTTCCCTGTTCTGCAATCCTGCTCGATCGCAAGACTCCTCCTTTTCATCAAGTCAGTATCCGCCGCGACGTCTCGCGATCGCGCGTCGACGGCCCACGATTAGAACAAACCCGACGACAACCCGCTGTAAACATCGCCACCGCGGGCGCGCGCTCGGACGCGACTATCCGATATTCCAGCAGAGAGACCCCATTCAGCACAAGGCCCGGGACGTCATCAATCGACCGCTACGACCTGAGAACAATGGCCCAGGGGCCGCGGTAGCCTCGCCGCGACCAAAAAGCCGACACCTGCCGCGAGAGAGATTCAGTGTCGGGAGAGGAAACGCTGCCGTACACAAACGATGAACGAAACGAACCAAACGCCAAACGGCCGCATGGTCCCAGCGAGCGCCGGCTCAGCCCCCCAGCGACCACAATACCAGCGAAACAACCGGCGGTCCCTCTACCACCCGCCCTCGGCCGCCGGAGGCGCCAGCCCGCCAGAGGTCTACTGGTCCGAGGGCGCGACACCGTCAGCGACTCAGAATGAAACGTACACATTTTATAGGGAGCCGACGCCGGAGCCGGAGGACAAGAGGGGTGCGGGCGTTGGGGTGCACGGCGGCTACCTCGACGGAGAGTCGATAGGGCGGGAGGAGCGGAGGATATGCGGCGTGCGGAGGATCATCTTCTGGGGCCTCGCCGCCGTGGCACTCGTGGTGCTGATCGGAGTGGGCGTCGGCGTCGGGGTTGGCGTCGGTCTGTCGAAACCTTCGCCCGTCGAGTCGTCGGGGCAGGAGAGCGGAACACCGGAGCCAAGCTCAAGCGGGAGGCCAGAGACATCAACGGAACAAGACACCAGGTATGAACGTGAACACCTCGTCCGTTAGCTTGGGAGGCTAACATGACCCAGCACACAAACACCCACACCAAGCACCGGCGCAGACTTGAGAGATACCAGCGTCACGTCAGCAGATACCGCTCCCCCGACATCCAGCGTCGACCCGGCCTATCCCACGCAGACGAGCAGCGGCTCCTTGACCTGCCCCGAGGCCAACTACACGCTCTACGCAGTGCCTGGCTCCCCCGTGCGCTTCCTGCGCCTCTGCGACGTCGATGTGACAAGTGCCCACGCGAGGGACATCGGCTCGGTTCGCACCGAGAGCATGGCCGAGTGCATGCGCAATTGTGCCGGCACGGTAGACTGTGAGGGCTGCGGCTGGGGCCCGCAGAGGGGCGATGCCGGCACCGAGTTCTGGTGCTGGCTCAAGGGCGAGCTTGGGCGGGAGAGGACGGATCTTCGGGGATGGGAGTTTGCGGTGATGCAGTAGACTGTTGTTGTTTTCGGTAGATTTCTTTCCGGGTACGTAGTTCGGCGTGTGAGGGATTGGGATACTACGCGGCTCATGTACGTGACGACTTGTTTACTTTGTTCATAGATATTCCATGGCTCACGCGACGCGGGCTCTTGTCTCAGTCCATGTTTGGATCACGACGCGATGGCTAATTACGTGGGCCGTGGTACTCGCGAGTTCTACCTTCTCCCGCCCCACGAGCGAGATTAATCAACATTTAAAGCCAACCTTCACTCCTGCTAGAGACTTGTACAACCTGCAATGGTGCTGGCAGCGTTACGGCTGCCGCGCAAGGGCCGGGCCTGGATCGCACCAGTGACTTTGCCGGCATCAGTGAACTGAAAAGCAACGAGACTCGCCTTTTCAGCAAGTGACTTGGTTGCATCCTGCAGCCCTTGGTCTCGGCAGACGCTGCTCATTGGTAATCTGGCCTTTTGTAATCCATCCAGTCTTCAGCGTCATTGTGGGATCCGACGCATCGTGAGCGTCATGGTGGGGACCATGGCCGCGGCTCACTTGAAAAGACAGCGAGGACCATAGGACGGGCTCTGGCACAGTTCATGTTCGCGCCTCAACAGTTAGCATCTCATAATTCTAATCCTAACATTCTCGCAATGTCACAAGCACATTGTGTTGTTACTCTGGACGGCGGCCTACGCATCGCCTATTTCGATCACCAGCCAGAGCACGAACAGGCCGGCGTCATCGTCCTGCTGCACGGCTTCCCCCAGACCTCATACCAGTTTCGAAAAGTCATCAGACCTCTTGCATCTGCAGGGTAAGTCCCATCATTCGTTCAAACTTCGCCATGCTAATTGTCCGCAGCTATCGTATCATCGCTCCCGACTACCGCGGCGCAGGCCTCTCCTCCAAGCCTGAAAACGGGTTCACCAAAACCAACATGGCCGCAGACATCGTGCACCTCTTAGACCACCTGTCCATTACCGACCCTGTGCATATGATCGGCCACGACATCGGCGGCATGATAGCCTACGCCTTCGCGTCGCGGCACCCAGAGCGCACCGCGTCCCTTGTATGGGGAGAGTGTCCCCTCCCGGGCACGGCAGTCCACGAGGAAGACCGGACGGTGCACGGCGTGCAGCAGTTCCACTTCCTCTTCCACTCCGTGCCTGACCTGCCCGAGGCGCTCGTTTCGGGCCGCGAGGAGGTCTATCTGAGCCACTTCTTCCAGAAGCTGGCGTTCAACGCCGAGGCTATCACGCAGGCTGACTTGGACCACTACATCAATGCGTACAGTCGCCCTGGCGCACTGAGATGCGCATTCAAGGTGTATAGAAGCTTTCTGACGATGGCAGGGAGAACAGGGATTGGATATCAAGGAATGGCAAGTGTAGGGCCAGGACGCTTGGGCTGAGCGGCGCTCTCAGCCGCCATGGTGAGACGGCAGAGAGGATGCTTGGGGAGGTACATGTGGAGGGTACTTACAAGGTGGCGGAGATCCCACTGAGCGGACACTACATTGCCGAGGAGAACCCTAGGGATTTCGTCCGAGTTGTGCTCGACTTCATCAGGGCGTCTAGTCCCTGCGAGTCCAGCCGAGTCGGGGGCTGAAGGTTGGGATCTTGGTACCTCGCATTGCATCAAGGGTGCGGCTGCATGGCGACTTCAATTTGCGCGTCTGCATGTCAAGGTTTGCTTTTCCCACGTCTTCTTGGGTCCTCGATGGCTTGGAGATGAGGCATGTCATGGACGTGTATACTCGACGATAGGCGTGGGCTCTGCGACTTGAATAGGGCGTCAGAATTGGTACAAGGCACCGCTTCCGAGCGCTTTCATACCTTGTGCATACAACCAAAAGCACGCATGAGTTCAAGGAGCGGGCTTTGAGAAATCCCAACACGACGCAGCATGGACGATGTGGGACAAACGTCGTAATTTACCACGGGGGATGGATGCAATATGTATGATCCATTTCTCACGACTCAATCTTCTCTGCATCCTGCTGATTGCCATTCGGCTGCAATGTCGATTCATGTTGTCTGGTAATCTGTAGAACACGCAAGGCGATCCCAGGGATGGCTTCACTTGGCCGGAATCCACGTGTTGCACAGCCACGATCGATGAACAAGGTGCATCTGGGGTAGTTGGGGCATTATGGACAGGGCTGCAGCTGTAGATCGATCGTCGGTTCCAGTCTGTGAATCATCCTGACTTCGAGGAGCTGATTTCATACGTGGTGCGACTTATGGGATGGCACCGCGCGGTTGTTTTGACCATCCCAGCGGGACACTCAAGTAAACACGTAGTCGGGACAGGGTCGCCTATGCAATTGCTAGGCGCCTTCGTCCCCCTGCAGCAGCTTACCTGGCCCGAGGTGGTCATGATTCTCAAGTACAGTACACTCCAGGCCCTTCGACACCACAGCACACCACATCCGCCCCCTGTCGTGATAGCCTGCACATGCTGCAGGCGCCCGCGATCACGAGAAGATATGGTTTGAGCCCCCTTCCCTTCATCTCCCGTCCGTGGTCCACTCTCCATCGCCGCCGTCGCTGGGAGTGACGGAACCTAGCGTGGTGAGACTGCACAGCCCCGCGGGTCAAGACCACTTTCGGATGGCGCCGGGGGCGTCGACGGGCTCTTTTGCTTGCCAACGACCAATCGCCAAGTAGTTCCAGAGCGAGATTGACCTCGCATGCACCAGGGATACCCCTATTGTGTCTCCTCTGTGGCTGTCGGGCCTCTTCGTGAGTCTCCGTGGACAGGGTGAACATGACAAGCGCCCCTGAGATCAGATTTCACGCTTGCAAGCATTTGCTCCTTAGCTGTAGATCGAGGAAACATCGTCTGCGAAGATCTCCTCGGCGTGAAAGGCATCGCCGATCCGGAGCGTAGCATGCCTTCCCGGATCGTCGTTCTTTGCGGTTGCGATTGAGTTGATCGGTCGACGTTCCGACCCCAGCCAGATGAGCGAAACAGAGCCCAGGGTTTTCTCCTTGGTGCTTGTACGATGGGTCTCGCATGCTTGTTTTTTTGCTTATTTGCCTGGCCCCGGGTCGCTCGGACTGGACTTGACTTGGCTCTGAGGACTGAAGGCCGCCCAATCTGCCCCGCCTCACCCCTGGTCGAACTCCCCTTCATCTCCTTCGGAGGGCTTGACCAAACGCCATGCTGAAGTCGGCGCACCTCAGATGACATGTCTGAGAGGTCAGGCTGCTCGGGTCCCGGCCGCTGTCACTCTGGATGAAACAAACGGGGCATGCACTCACCCAAACCCCTTAGATCTCACGAGCGACGCCGCATTGTCGAGCCATTTGGATCCGAATGCAGCTTCCCACCCAGGAGCTTTCTCGGCTCACGGGCCAGACTGCTCGGCTCAGCAGTGCCGAGAGACCCTCCGTATGGACTGGAGATGCTCATCTATCCCAGTTCCTGGAGGTCTGGCCCGGGGTGTGCAGCCACATCGGGCAAGGCACTGTCCAGGTTCAGCCTTGGTACTCGCGATGGACGACCCCTTCGAGAAGAAATTGCTCACCACGGCATCATCATGGGATGGTATTGGTGAGCAGGGGCCGCTCGTGATGAGCTCTGGCTGCTGCAAGATATAAAGACTGACTTGGTGACCTTTCGAGGCTGGACTTTTGAGAGATCATCCGCTCCCTTTCTCACCAATCTCAGTCATTCTTTTCCAGAACCACTCCATCGCTGGCCGACGGCTTCATTATTTCACCACATCTTCTTGACAGATCATCACCAATACATTCAAAATGAAGTTCGCTACTCTTCTCCTCGCCGCCGCCGCTGGCGTTTCGGCCGTCACCACCACCCTCCCCAAGTCCGCCGGCGCCACCGCCGTGCCCACCGCTATCCCCGTCAAGGGCTCCTACGACGGCAAGATGAAGCGTTTCGAGCGCAGCCGTACGTATCTATCAGCCACTTCGTGCAGAGCAACACACTGACCCCTTCGCAGCCTCCACTTGCCAGGAACAGAAGGAGACCGGCGAGAAGGACGCTTCGTTCATCCTCGAGGACGGTGCCACCCTCTCCAACGTCATTATCGGCAAGTCCTCCGGCGAAGGCGTCCACTGCAAGGGCAAGTGGTATGTATCAAACCCCAGCCTTTCACCACGGCAACCCAGTCTCTCTGACACCCTCTTAGCACCCTGAACAACGTTTGGTGGGCGGACGTCTGCGAGGACGCGGCAACCTTCAAGCAGAAGAGCGGCACGTCGACGGTCAACGGCGGCGGCGCCTTCAAGGCCGCGGACAAGGTGTTCCAGTTCAACGGCAAGGGCACCCTGAACATCAACAACTTCTACGCCAACGACTACGGCAAGCTCGTGCGCAACTGCGGCAACTGCTCGGGCAACGGCGGCCCCCGCAACATCAACATCAAGGGCGTCGTCGCCAAGAAGGGCGGCGAGCTTTGCGGCATCAACTCCAACTACGGCGACGTCTGCACCATCACCAACTCGTGCCAGGACAGCAACAAGAGCTGCACCCGCTACGAGGGCAACGACACCAAGAAGGAGCCCAAGAAGCTCGGCTCCGGCCATGATGGAAAGAACTGCAAGCTGGTCAACTTCTCCAAGTGCTAGATGAGAGCATCTGGAGTGGCGGTGTCACGGGGTGGTCGCATGGCTCCCCTCGTGCGACGGTAATGTGTGCAGATCTTCCTGCTTCTTGTGGTATATATCTTTAAATCATCTTCGTACATATCATGCTCCCTTGGTTTGGCGGAGCTTCAATACTATCAATCAGCATTTCTGACTAACCTTATCGAAGTCCATGCAAAACGGCTCCCACTATTGCTGACAGAATCGTGATCCTCGCTCATGTCGCCCAGTGGGAGATTGGCGACTGTGTCCCGGTCGATCAGACACACTCCCAACTCTCGGCCAAGTCTGGATTCCCTTCGCCACCGTAGACGTTACGCCTCGGATACCTGCAATGCCTCCTCTTAAACTTTACCCCTCCGTCCTCGTCAAACGCCGTGCCAAGCACATGCTCGGGTGCCTTCCCCTCCTCGACCCAGCTGACCATCGCCGCGAGCACATTCTCCTCGGCCCTCTCCCCAGCCAGCGACGCCGGCCTGTTCCCGATGTTGAACGCCCCCGTGCCGCCCGTGCAGTGCGCCATGCCAGAGACGCGGAAGTAGCGATAAAACGCATCCAGATCCGTGGGCGGCATGCCCAACGTCCGCGCCACGAGACCGTAGTACCTGTCCGAGTTGTCGCTCGAGATGAGCTCGTCCTGCAGGCCGTGGTAGTGGATGATCTTGGTGTTGGCCGCCCTCGCTGCCGACAGGTCGCCGTCGAAGGCGTCGACGCCAAAGGTCTCCACGTTCCGCATGGCTTGGAGCTCCGGGAGCCCGATGGTGCCGTTCCATGACGCGTCGCCGTGCACGACGTAGCGGAACCAGTCGAGCGCGTAGGGGAAGATGGCGCCGCGCCAGAGGCGCGTTGACGAGTCTGCGCCGGGCTGCATGCGGGGGTAGACCAGCTCGCCGCGGTCGTCGTACAAGGGGGAGAAGATCTTGCGGACGGTGTCGGCCTGTTGGCCCGTGAGACACACCGAACCGGTCTCGCCGGGAGGGCAGAGGAGGCCTTCGGGTTTGTATTGGCACAGATTCGTGTCTTCGATGACCCCATCGACGTGACCGTCCAGGCCGTCGCACTGGCTGAGTATGTCTTCCAAGACGACGGCCCAGAGCTCCTCCGACAGGAAGGTCGGAGACCCTGGCGGGCCGGTTATTGTGTAGGCGTATCCTCCCCAGGCAATGAGGGAGTTAAAGGCGAAGGCCGGGGCGCCGGCGACGATGCCGTCGAAGTCGTCAGGGAAGTTCTGCGCCTCCATGAAACCCTGCCTGCCTCCGGTAGAGCAGCCCAGGAAATAGGCCTTGGTGTGCTTCTTCCCGTAAAAGGCCTCGACCGTCTGCTTGCCCAGCACGGCGCCCGTGTGGATGGCGCGGTAGGCGTAGTCCTCTAGCACGCCAGGGTTGTCGAGGAAGGGTGCCCCGATGTTCCCGGTGTGCCCGTTGTCCGTGCCAATGACGGCGAAGCCCCTTTCGGCGCCGTAGTTGATGTCGGAGTGAGCGAGGCAGCCTCCAAGGCCACCGTTGCCGACCTCCAGGAAGCGGCCAGTCCAATTGTGAGGGAGCCAGGCCTCGATCTCGACACCGCTCGATGGACCCGTCTGCGACCGCAAGGTGATCCGGCAGAAGTCATATGATACCACAGAGCTGAAGGCGTTGCATGTTGGATGTGTCGAGGGCAGCGAGAGATTGGTGCCCGCGGCAATGAAGTCCGATGAATGGATGGTCGTAGAGTCAGGAAGCTGTGAAGCCAGCACCTCGGCGAAGTCTGCGCATTGCTCTGGGAAACAGCAGAGCGCCGAATGAGCAGCAAATATACTAGAGAATAAGGGGATTTGTAAGGGCTTCATGGCGAGGGGACTGGTGCGGGTGGTGCAGCTCTCGTGAGAAGAAGCAGCTCCGATTACCAGACTCGCGACCACAAGCCAGAGCTTTATAGCCCCGCGCATGTTACCTTTCATAACTTACAGGCCACGATATTGGTCTGTAGGTCAGCATGTATTCGATGAGACCGCGGCCATACGATGTCTGGTACGCCGAAGATCTTTCCTGGTCGAGAGTGGCCGAGTCAACAAGCGCATCGAACGAGGGCGAGTTCCCCACGGGGAGTCGCCAAGTCCACGATCCTCGCCGTCAGGGCCTCGTTCTAGCGTCTACAGCACTGTCGTTAGTCCCTCAACCCCGCCCGAGGAATCTCCGCCCTTCAAGGCCCGGCACTCGTCGTCGGGTATTTCATTGAGTAATTAGCTGTTGCTCACGCGATGCCTCCGTCGGGGACCCTTGGGTTGAACTGCCGATGACCACATCTGATCCTGCTCTAGCATCCAACCCCATGACCGGCCGTGGCTCCGTAAATGCTCCCTTCACCTTCAAAAGATGTTGGTAGGTGGTACGTTCAATTTGTGCAGTCTCAATTGTACAGCTTGGGATCCATGGGTTACACGCCGACCATGTCATCCACAGACTCGGGATCATTTCGACCGAAGCCACAAGGGTGTCACCAGCACCACCGCATGAATGCATGCATAATTGTCATGACTTCATTACTAGCGACAACGCCTACTCCTCCAGGATGGGCAGCTCGCCCTTCTCCTGAGCCTCCTTGACGGCAGCCTCGTAGATGGCAACCTTCTCCTCGTAGATCTTGACAAGCTCATCGTCCACGGCGACCCGCAGCCCGGGCGTCGCGTCACCGCCTCCAAAGGCCCTGACCGCCGCGTAGTAGACGTCCGCGAGCGCCCTGCAGGGGCCCTGGATGGAGACGCCGTTGCACTGGAAGTTCAGACTGAGGGGAGGGATCATGTCAGCTATTTGTTCCACACGAGGTCGCGAGTCACTCACTCCTCCAAGAACTTCTGGTCGATGCGGAGCTTGTTGCTCTGTGTGAAGCGCGACTGGATGCGGAAGTTCTGGTAGCCAAAGTCGTGGCGGTGGCAGGCCGGGAGGAAGGGGTAGCCGAAGGGGTTGTTGGGCGACGAGGTGCAGCCGTCGGTGGTCCAGTCGAGGGTGGCGGGCGTGCCGCGGCGCGCCGTGAAGGCGGGCAGCGTGATGCCAAACATGAGCTCGTCGACGAGGGCCACGTTGCTCTGGCGCGGGGAGACGCCGGTGGCGGGCAGCGCGAGGGCGCCAGAGGCGAAGGCGACGATGCTGGCGAACTTCATGATGGCTGCTGGACTGGAGGGGCCGGGTGGACGAGAGAGATGGGAGTGAATGCGCTGTTGCTGCTGCTACTTCTACTTGACTTCATCGCGAGGACATCGTGGGTTTCTATAGCTACGAGGTTCCTACCGCACGTGGCTCTCGCGCGCCTTCGCTCCACGGACTCCGGGGTCAACAAGGCCGCCAAGAAACAAGGGAGGCTTGCTTTTAGGCCCGGCACCTTCTGAGACGGGCAATGATCTCGACGCCAGATGCCATCGTCTCCCACGGGCGCTCTCGGCACTTGTCTATTTGCCAACTCTACTGCCGGTCGTTCTTCCACGTTTGGCCTGCGGAGATGCTTCATTGGCGAAGGGTGCCGGGTCGTGCTAGGAGGTTTTCGGCAGGTCGTCCAGCACGGCGGCGGGGGCTGGTGGGTAGGGGAGACGGTATGGAGAATCACGGGGGCAGAGACCGCCGGGCTTGATTGGGCATTCGCTTGAAGTTGCGAATTACAGGGCAGATCGGCCGGGTAGATCCTCCAAGTTGGATCTTCTCCGGCCTTGACCAGTCTTCTGGGCGGCTCCTAAGCAGGTTCTTGGGTTGCAGTTGAATCCTGGAGGCGCTCGAGGTGCTTTAATGCAAGCCATCGCCGAGTCAAGAGTACGGGTCGCCAACATGCCGCCGGAGAACTCCGCCTCAACGCTGCGAACACGTTCATCACTGTCTGGCCGTCCATCGTTGATCGCTTCTTCCCCTGTGCCAAGACAAGCCTAGGTTTTCAGCTCACCTGCACGCAGCTTACAGAATCCTGCAATCGAAGCTGTACCCAGGTGTTGATCGGCAACGGCTTCCCTTGGCCCTCGTGAGGCTTGCCGATCGGCACATCCCTGCCCAACCCGCGAATAGCCTCACGTAACTAGCCTCCTGAGAAGCACGGCCTCCCTTGGAAGGCGGAATGCCGCCGAGAGACTTGCTTCAACGGCGGAAATTCGGCGCCCTGTTGCTTCACTTCTTTCAGTCTGCCACTCAGTCGCGTTTAGGATCTGCTCTACAGGCCATGTGAGTCTGTGAGGTTCCAGTGTGGCCGCTGGTGGTTGAGGGGTCCGCAGCATCCTCCTCCGTCTTCCTTGCTCGTCCGATAAACCATGATTTCCGACCGCTTTTCGTAGCCGTATCATGCCATTTCCCTTGCCTTTGTCAAATTCAAGCAATGCGCATGGCATATTCGGCCGGTGGCTTGGGGGACTGGCGGCATCAGTGGCTTCGCGGCGGGCTCAACACATCGAAGTTCGGGATCGCACCCAGGTGAAGCAGCTGCTCCCACTGAGAAGCTCGACTGCCTCTCATTGGAACGCGCTCTACATGAGCTCGCCCGCGGAGTGCATTGCCATACAGGCTATGACGTCTGCCTTCAATTTCGTCCGAGTCTGATCTGGCTCCGGTGCATTACCACGACGTTTGCAAGACTCCATGCCAAGACCACTTTCCCATACACGCACCAAGATCAAAAGAGAAGAAGATCAACTGCAAGTAATACAGGCCTTTGAGTTCTACCGAGACATCTTCTCAAGATGAGGCTGCAGTCACGCAACTTCAAGCCAGCCGAACCTGATTTGGAAATCCCCTCGCCGACCTGCAATGACGACATGCCCTGATATCTCATGAAGGCTGATCACGCACCTCTTTTGCAGATGTCCGAATATTTCATGGACTGGTCGTGCGCCCTGGAGAGGTTATCAAGACATCCACCTGAGCCCCGCGGGGAATGAAAAGATGCTGATCTTTGACCGGACACGACCATCCTCCATCCCAGGGGGCGATCAGGGGGATGATGCGAATATGCCATATATTGGTGCGACGAGACTTTCAAAAGTAGTATATGCCGACTTAGACGCCGAGGGGACGTTCCAGCGATGGCAAGCCACGAAACGCGACTGGGGGAGCTCCTCGGGATCTGTCTCACCCTCCATTCCCGGGATATGGCACCCTGCGATCACCGTCAGTTATCCGCGCGGATCTCGATCCTCGGACCATTATCGGTACTAACGCGACGTGTGTCTGGCTTGAGGAATCCGACCGCTTGGTGCAGGGTGGCTTGCTTGGCCATCCCGGTGCCACGGCCAGCACGATTCTACACCCAACTGCCGTAGGGCTGCTGCTTCTGCCCCCTGAAAGAGCCGCGAGACTTGGCCTTGCCGTGGAATGGGCCACGTCGGGATGCCGTCATCTGAATAATTGGCGAGAGACGGGTGGGAACTGCCGTGGTCGGTAGCCAGGGGCGAGGGACTCGGGCAGATGCCAAAGGGAGAGACGGCGATGATACCACGGCGATGATACCACGGCGACGAGGCCACGAACATGGCAGCCAGCTGGTATAAAAGACCATCCGACAGCAGCCTCCATCGGTCTTTTTTCAATCATCAAACCACAGCCTCTCATCTCATCGCACGCAGTCTGCAAGACCAAGCAACCTTTCGCCTCAACAAACCAAACCACCACAAAACCAACCCATCAACTTCAACACCGCAAACATGCTCAACTACGTCGTTCTCGCTCTTGCCGGCACCTCGGTTGTCGCCGCTGCCCCCACCAACAACATGGGCATGATGAACTCGACTATGGCCAGGCGCCAGCTCACCGGCGGACTCAACACGACCGACATTGTTGGCGGTGCCACTGACACCGTTGGTACGTTGATTACCCCGTTCACCTTGCAATCAGAGGATACATGCTGACCCCCCTACAGACGGCGCCACCGGCGGACTCACAGATGAGGTCACCGACACCGTTGGCGGTGCCACGAGCGGTGTCACTGACACCGTTGACGGCCTGACGGGCGGCCTGACCGACACTGTTGGCGGACTTACTGGCGGGCTCACTGGCGGTGCTGGTGCTCCCGCTGGCGGCGCTGCTGGCGGCGCTACTGGCGGCCCTGTTGGCGGTCTTCTTGGTGGACTTGGACTTGGCCGTCGCCAGGGTGGTGACGCTGCTGGTGCTGCCGGTGATGCTGCCAGTGGTGCTGCCGGCGCCGCCGGCGATGCCGCTGGTGCTGCTGGTGGCGCTGTTGGCGATGCCGCTGGCGCTGCTGGCGGCGCTGTCGATGGCCTGACCGGAGGACTCACGGGCGGTGCCGGCGGCGCTGCTGGAGATGCCGCTGGCGATGCTGCCGGTGCCGCTGGCGGTGCCCTTGGTGGCCTCGGCGACACTGTTGGCGGACTTACTGGCGGAGTCACCGACACCGTCGGCGGCCTCACCGGTGGCCTCACCGGTGGCGAGGGTGGCCAGTCCGGCTCCGGCCTTCTCGACGGCCTTCTCGGCCCCGACGGTCTCCTGGGCGGACTCCTCGGCCGCATGGACATGAGCGAGGAGGAGAAGAAGGCGATGGAGGAGATCAAGGAGTCCATGACTGAGCTCCGCGACGAGCTCAAGGCCATGGGCATGTAAATTAGTCCAGGCTCCCCTCTCGGAACCCCCTACCTTCACAGATCTGATTCTGGGTAGCCATCCATCAGGGACGGCGACGCCTCATGGTTGAATGAAAGCGGAGTTTACGTCGACCCCGAGCATGAGCGGTGATGCCTTGTGAATGGCTGCAATGAAGATGAGCATGCGGCACACATATCTTATTCAGCCCCCGACCGGCGCCTGTCAGTGCAACACCACCTCCCAATGATAACCTCCACAGCCCCCCAGACAACTGAGCCAGGCCCCGAGGCTATGTAGACATGCCACCTAATCATTGGACAAGCCCTTGCAGATCTCCTCTTCGCCCCCATGGCGAAGAGACCCAAGCCTCGACGGAAGCGGCTTACCGTCTGCAACGGTGTTCCTTGGCAACTTTGGCCCCGGCGTGACTGGGGCGATACCCCCTGAAGACCTGCCGATCGGGGATCCCAAGCCCGTCTTCCTCTCCAGTCAACGTCCAGGGCTGGCCTGTTCCTCTGCCCTGCTGAATACGCGCCAGCCCTACCAAGGGGTTTAGCTCGTCAGTCCGTCCCGCCGTGCCGTCTGCCTTGAGCCTGAACGCGCGCGAAAGGGCCGCGAGATGACGTCTCCCTGTGCTACATGCACCGCCTTACCGACGTCGGTACCGTCTTTCGCATTCGCATGCTGGCACTGAGCGGGAGGAACACACGCATCTCTGAACGTTGTAACGTGACTTGAGGCACAATCGATCGATAACAGACAACTGCTGTTTCTATTTTGCCAGCCTACCGCCCGAAGACTGCATCGCCGCCCTTGGGCGCCCATTTTCGCACCCAAGTCTCACCACGACAACATCAAGAAACACAGCTTCGAATACAGGCCATTCTGTCATGATGCAGCAGAGGAGATCGCACACAAAATCGCGCCAGGGCTGCCAGGCGTGCAAAGCGAGGCATATCAAGGTATGCCACCCTTCCCCTCTCCGATCGTCGCGGATGGTACCTGGCGCCGAGGCGGAAGAGACCGCCCAGCCACCCGGTCTGCCGGTGCAAACAACGCTTGAAACACAGATCCTGACCATCACCAGTGCGACGAGCAAGGCCCTTCATGTGCCAACTGCCGGGCTCGTCACTCGCTATGTGTATATCCGCCCAAGCCCAAGTCTGCGCGCGAGAAGAAGGCATCTGCAGATCCGCCCAAACCGCGGGCCGCGGCGGTGCGCACGGAGATTGGGGAGATGGTGTGGTCTCTCGCGACGCCCACGACCACACGCAGCTCTAAGAAAGCAAAGTCGGAGCCGTCATCGAGTAGTAGTAGTAGCGGGACGAGGTCATCGACCGAAAGAACACCAAGCTCCGCCAGTCTGCCCAGCGCCGCCCTGTCTCCCCTCGTCACCGCCTCGCCCCTCGCCTTCTCCGCCACGCCGTGCCAGAACCAGGTGCTTGAGCTGGAGTTGATGCACCGCTGGAGCACACGCACCTGGAAGATGCTCTACGCCATCCCCGAGTGCACCCTCAACGTGCAGACTCACCTCACGCGGGCGTCGCTCGGCTGCACCTTCATGACCAAGGGGATCCTCGCCGTCGCCGCCCTCGACACGTACATGCATGGCGGCGGCATGGAGCAGAACCGGCAGACGTACATCCGCGCGGCGCTCGAGTACATGAACGACGCCAGTGTCAATTACCGGCGGCAACTCGCCGACATGCGGCGCGACAACCTCTGGCTCCTTTCCGACTTCAGCGGCCTCCTCGGCATGTTCCACTTCGCCGTCCCCTCGTCCTACCCCGGCGGCCGCGCCGACGCCGAGACCCAGACTGTCCTGCACCGCACCATCCTCCTCTTCGCCATGATCATCGCCTCCTTCGACATCAGCGCCGTCAACTGGAACTGGTCCCTCGACAGCCCGACCTCGGCCCGCACGATCCTCGACAACTACCCGACCGACCTCTCCCTCATGGACCACCTCACCGTCGATGTCCTCACCGCCACGAAGCGCATGACCCGCGTCGCCGACGTCATCCACCTCCCGCCGACGGGCGACCCGGCCATCGACGTCGGCCCCGACCAGGGCCCCATCGCCTCGTCCGTCCTCTCCTACCGCACCGCCATCGGCCAGACGCGCTACGCCTACGCCGAGAACCGCATCCGCGGCTACTGCATCTCCGTCGCCTCTGCCGCGCACGCCGCGGGGCCCGAGTTCTTCGCGGGCCTGCGCGCGCGCGAGCCCGTCGCGCTCTTCATCATCATGTACTGGGGCGTGCTGATGCAGGCTGAAGACTACGACGACCTGAGCTGGTGGTTCCATGGGTGCGGACGCGCACTGGTGGGCGAGGTATCTGAGGTGCTCGCGGTGTCGGCCCTCGCGGCCCTCGAGGACGCGCGCGAGGGCATCACGTGGGCGAGGCGGCAGGTCGGGCTCGACTCCCTGGGGCTGTGGGCGGAGACGCCCGAGGAGCCTGTGGTGCTGGACGTCGGCGGGCTCGAAGGGCTGCCAACGGAACAGCTGATGTCGGGGAAGGGGGTGGCGACGACGTGGGACTGGGCGGTCGAGGATACAAGTACATAGATCTGGGGGTCGGACTGGTGGGCTACGCACATGATTCGATGATAGACGATATACCAAATACTTCTTTGCTTTGCTTCATGATACGAAGTCCATGGGCCGCTTGGTTTGGGGTGATCCTTCGACTGTCTGGGTTTGAGGCGGTGAATGATGGTGTCGGCATGCCAAGCGTCACAGCCTCCGCTGGGCTGCTTGTGTTGAAGGCACAGCCACCACACATCTGCCATGGAAGTGGCATCAAAGGGCCCTGAGTTGGAGCAGAAATTCATGACGACTGTTGAACGTCTGTTCTGTTCCTCATGAAACAAATGACAACTGAGGTGCATGACTTTTGATAAGGGGTCGAGTCCATAATGTACGTGGTGCCCGCAATATCCAGTCCGGTGACCCTTTGGGGCTTTCCTTTCGGCTGGATTATTCGAGATGGCTAGACTTACGGCAATGATGTTTTTGCGAGAAGGTTCTACACTTTGTTGAGATAACCCTGTGGGCTCGCGTGCCGTCATGCCTTGAAAGTCAAGGTCGACTCAGCTCCCGTGTATTTTGACCACACCACGCACGCCACGGAAGGCGATGAGCTTGGCAACGGCTTAGATCTTTGCAAGCTTTCATGGTGTCTTCCAGCTTCTATTTTAAGATTTTGACGCCCAATGTCTTCCACAGTGAAGCAAATCAGATTGCTGTTCCTGGCCACGTGGATATGATCAAGTCAAGGCTACATCATATGATGCCCCCTAAACACAAGACGCTCGCCGAGAAGACCGCCTGGTAGCTTGGCTCTTTCATCACATCACGCCGTTGCTCACGGTGTGGAGTGCTGGCGTGGCCAGCTTGTCCTGTCCCAAAATCGGCGCAGTCGGGAACAACGGGGCCGCTCGACATGGATCCTCGTCACACGTAGATGGCTTGCCCGGGACTCTTCTATCTGGTCATAGTTTACTCGCGAGGAGGCTTGCAACTTCAGAAGCTGGAATTCTTGTGCCTATCAGGGATTTCAACAAGTGTGAAGACGTCACGCTCAGACTTGTAAGTTTTCCAGACCCTTTGGCTCGACCATATGAACAAAAGAGGATGACGTGATGCCATCTGGCCCATGGAGATGCCGCCCCTGAAGCCATGCAAGAGCCAAGTAGTTGTATGTATTGCAGCAGAAGTCACAGCCATGGCCAAGAGTCCTGAGTTGGCATAGAAAAGCACTGCCCTGGAGCCGCCCTGAACTCGTCACGATTGCATACAATTCCAGCCAAGAGCAGGACTAGCAAACTCGTATTCACAATGCTTTCACTTGGCTGTTTGGGCGGGCATGAGTGGTTTTGCTAAGACATCATCCGGTCCAAGATGTCAGGCTGTGCTGTTCCTCGGCTGCGATGGGTACGTCTTCGACACTGAAGATATCAAGTATATAACGAAATACATCATCCTCCCAAATCTCGAGTTAGACCACTGCCATCACAACACTTCCATCTACCTCTACCCTCGTTTTACCTTACTGAACCTTGCTTCATTCGCTTCTATCGAACCGCCAACATACGCCATGAAGGCCTCTCCTGTGCTCCTCCTGTCCGTGGGCATGCTAGCCTCGGCTGCCCCGCCAACCTCTGTCAAGGCCACCAGAGACGTCACTCCGGCCGATCATACTTCTCTGTCCATGAGAAACGTCCAAGACGACTCGCTTTTAGCTCGTGATATCAAGGCCATACGTTTCCGCCGCCACAAGCAGGCCATGAAGCGCCTTCAACGACGCCGCGCAGCTGATCTTGACACCACTGACGACGACACCGATACCGACGATGACAATGGGCCTCCCAGCCCGCCTGAGCCCGATACTGATACCAACACTGACACCGATACGGACGATGGCCATCATGTGGCTCCCCCTCCACCTGTCGCTCCCGTCCAGCCAACAGCTCTGACTACATCCACCGCCAGCACTCCGAAGCCCAGGATATGGGACAACGACTGCGACTCTACCGATACTGAGTGGGAAGGGGAACGCCGTCGCCATTGCCCTACTCAGCGTCCAACCCCAATCCAGACCACCACGGCAGATTACAAACCTACTGCCAAGTCTTGGGACAACGACTGTGACACCACGGATACTGAATGGGAGGAGGAACGTCGTGTTCATTGCCCGACCTTGCGCCCCTCGACCACCATCCAAACTACCACGGTACGCCACAAACCCACCGCTACGACGTGGGACAACGACTGTGAGACAACAGATACGGAATGGGAGGAGGAGCGCAGGGCTCACTGTCCCTCGCGTCACCGCCACACCTCGACTACCACTCCCGCCGCCACGCCAGCGGCACACACGCCGGCCGCAGTTCCTCCTCCTCCAGCCTCGACCCCGGAGCGAGTCCAGAACTTCACCGACACCGACACAGACTGCGACACGTCTGACGAAGAGTTCCGCCGGAACTGCAGGACCGCCTCTCGCACGACGACCACCCTTGCCCACGTCACTACTGGCTCGTCTGTGACCGTCGCCACCACTGTAGGAGAAGACCTCGCGGCGACCGAAGACACGCAACAGAGCGGAGGAAATCGTCGTCAGGAGGCTGTTGGTAGTGCTGTTGTATTTGCGGGCTTGGTCGCCGCTGCGATGGCAATGTAAGGTTGCGACTGTGATGAGCGGCGGTTCTTGTGCGTGTTAGCTTCGTGGGGGTGCTAGGGTTGGAAACAGTCCCTACCTGAGATCGACTTCACTTCGTGTTTCTGGCTCTCATAGTTTACTTTGTGCTCTTTCTCCCTCGTCGCGGTTCTTCTTATAAATACAAGACTGTCCTTACCGATTACCCGAGTCTTTCTGCCGAGCGCACACTGGCTGATCCGGTTGACGAAGCAGCAGCAGCACAGACATGGTCCTCTTCAGACACTCGATATCAAAACCGGGCACTTCATGTCGTGCCATACTTGATGACACAGTTGATGTCGGCTTGATCAGCTCCTTCGCGGAGAGCGTTCACCCGCCCTATCATAACTAACGATATTCAATTCGGTAAGAACCCTTGTCAGGTACGAGTGTGGTCTCTGCCGAGACTGGAGGGAATTCTTTTTCCGCTGCATGCTAAGCAAGGTCGCGAATGGCGTGATGGCCCCCTCCAATGCGCGGGGGGCAACGTCGATGACGTTTTTGTGCCTCGGGGCACAATGCTGGAGCTCTCAGGGGTTCAACAGTGCGGGGAAGCTGTGGGATGCTCCAGAAGCTCCCGTGGGAGGCTTCAAAAAACATCAGACCAACAACTCCTCGACACCCTACTAAACGCAGTCACCCTCACTCATCCGAGTCACCATGTCTTCACCAAACATCCCTCCCAAGCTCAAGGAGTCCGTCGAGAACACGAAGGTGGAGTACCGCCGCCTGGGCAACTCTGGCCTCCAGGTCTCCGTCCCCATCTTCGGATGCATGAGCTTCGGCGACAAGAGGACGCTTCCCTGGGTCATTGAAGAGGATGAGGTTTGTAATGTCGTTCCTATGACCTTTGCCGTCTCGCTAATCCCACCCGCAGGCCCTCCCTCTTCTCAAGGCCGCCTATGACCGCGGCCTCAACACATGGGACACGGCCAACGTCTACAGCAACGGCGCCTCGGAGATCATCGTCGGGAAGGCCCTGAAGAAGTACAACATTCCACGCTCCAAGGTCGTCATCCTCAGCAAGTGCAACTGGGCCGTCGGCGAGGAGCCAGGTATACCGCAGCGCCCTCCTCTCTCATTCTCCCAGCTGACACTTCTCAGAAACCCGTCATTTCGCTCTCAAGTCTGCCGTCGAGTCTTCCAAGGACTACGTCAATCACTACGGCCTCTCGCGCACCGCCATCTTCAACCAGGTCGACGCCTCCCTTGCCCGCCTCGACACTCCCTACCTCGATCTCCTCCAGATCCACCGCTTCGACCCCTCCACGCCCATCGAGGAGACGATGCGCGCGCTCCACGACCTCGTGCAGTCGGGCAAGGTCCGCTACATTGGCGCCAGCAGCATGTGGGCCACGCAGTTCGCGCGCATGCAGTTCGTCGCCGAGCGCAACGGCTGGACGCGCTTCATCAGCATGCAGAACCACTACAACCTTCTCTACCGCGAGGAGGAGCGCGAGATGAACCGCTTCTGCGACGACACGGGTGTCGGGCTTATCCCATGGGCGCCTCTATGTCGCGGGCACCTCGCGCGCCCACCTGCCGACTTTGGATCTACGAGCCGCAGCAAAGGGGAGAAGGACGCACAGCCAGGGAGCCATGGGACGACGGATCTCGATCGGGATATCATCGGACGGGTCGTCGAGGTTGCAGAGAAGCATGACTGGCCCATGGCCCATGTCGCTCTTGCTTGGATTAACAAGCGCGTAACGAGCCCGATTGTTGGGTTCAGCAGCGTCGAGAGGATCGAACAGGCCATCGGAGCGAGAGGCAAGGTCTTGACGGAGGACGAGGAGAAATATCTGGAAGAGTTGTATGAGCCCAAGAAGATTTCGGGCCATGCATAACACACGGACTACGATGCTGGGTATCAGATTCCATTCCTCTCGGGTACTCAGTCTGAGCCTGAGATACTCTCAAACTCCAGCTTTCTCCTCTGGTAGACATTCAAGAGACCATCATGACTTTGCAAATTACCAGGATATCACCGTTTTACCTGTGTTTGATGGATTCGCAATGTTGGGTAACGTCACTCGACCGCATTTGTCTTCGGAACGTGGACGGCTAAATCCCATTTCGGCTTCAACGCGATGCGTCTCTGTGACTTAATTTTGCCGGAGCTGTCAAGGTGGCATCTTGCTCATGACCAAACACCATACCTTATGTCGGATAGCTATGTTCGCGCCTCCAAATACTCGAAAAGCCTCAGAACCATGCAGCCGATAAGTCTCGTTGTTGCGTGCAGCCTGGTTTCCGGGGTTGTGGCGCACCACTGCGGCCAACTCCCTCATCTTGCCTCCGGAGAACAATGCCTCGCCCCAATGATATCTGGCAAACTGAGCCCGAACATCTCTAAACCTTGGAGTAATCAACCTCATTGTATCACCTGGCGTCCGAAGTCCCCTACGCACTCGAAGGTGCCGGTTCAAACCCACTGCCTCTTCGCCCAGGCGTCGTTCGGCGACGGCCATGGCTTCACTCTCATCACGAAAGCAGAAATTGCGTCTGAGTTGCTCAGCTATGGCAACCTCGGCAATAACTCATGTATGTCAGGAACAGGCATATCTCCGCGATCAGGGGATGCATTCTCCCCGGGACCTGTGCGGGACCACGACACAAAGACACCAGCCTACGAGGTACGAGAGCTACCAGGCAAGGGCAAAGCTGTGGTAGCACTACGCCACATCAATCGAAATGAAATATTCATGCTAGATCGTCCTGCCATCGTGGCTTCGACAGACTTCTCGGGCATGGTCTGGACGAAGACACAGGAACGGATGCTGGAAGCGGCGGTCCGACAGCTGCCAGAGCGAACGCGAAAGGGAGTGCTGGATCTAGCCAGGGCAGACATCCTTCCTGATATGCCTTTGGGAGATATCTTCGCGACAAATACCTGTGGGTTGTCGTTGGGCGAGGGTGTTCCCCACGTTGGCCTGTTCGTGGAAGTATCGGTGAGTCTCCGAGTTCTCCATGGCGGTGAAAGATGGACATCACTAAGAGGATGTAGCGGATGAATCATGCCTGTGTGCCCAAGTAAGTATCTTGATTCATGAAGAAATTCTCTGCGCTTACATTCTCAGTGCGTTCTTCCGTTTCTCGTCTCGAACGCTGCAGATGGAGGTGTTTGCCTACCGCGACATCGAACCTGGGGAGGAGATATTGATTAACTGTGAGAAAGAAAGATCCCTCCATCTGTCCGACCAGCAAGCTAACAGTGTGTAGATGCTCCGCTTGGAATGCCTCACGACATCCGTCGCCAATACCTCGAAGCCAATTATGGCTTTACCTGTCGCTGTACTCTTTGCAATGCCCCCAAAGACGAGCGCAATGCGTCTGATGGACGCCGAAGAGAGCTTTCGGTCCTTCGGAAGAGGATGAAGGCTGCTTTAGAGATCGAAGACTGGCCCGGGGTTACCTTGCATGCATCTCAGGCGCTGGAGGCACTTTCTGAAGCCGAAGCCTTGACACCCCTGGCCTTCGAGTTTCATGAAGAGCTTGCGCGGGCACACCTTGAGTTGGGGAATCTCGACCTCGCCAGAGACCACGGGAACGAAGCATTGACCGGGTTTGTGCACCTTCGTGGGCCGGGAAGCCACCGCGCTCGGGAGGTGAGGGTCTTCCTCAGAGCAGTGGATCGTAAAGAGCGTATGGTGTAGGGCATCGCTGAAGTTCGAGAAATGTAGTCAGGCAGTTTTTCCGACCCTTGACGGCGCAGGTATGTCCGGGACATCGTGTGTCGGGCTTGTCATGTCAGACAAGAAGCAGACCGAAAATGATCACAACTTTTGCCTGTTCTGCGTATAACGTCTTCGTTCGACCGGCCCGAGGAAGACGAGTGTGCCGTCTCTGGCGACAAGCATCCGTATCCCCAAAATGAAAACGAAACCCGGCGATAGCAAGCCTTGATGTGACGATAGTGCCGACCCAATGGACGACAAGCCGTCAACTACCGATTCCCGTCGTTGCCGTCGCGTATCGTAAAGACTGCATGCTGCACGATTGCGCAACGCACTGGAGCAACTCTTCAACCATGAAACCAAGTATTCCATCCAGGCTTTCTTCCCCTCCAATAGCGATTTGATCATCCCGCTGTAGAATCGCTCCTCCGACCCGTTCCCTGTTCCCGAACCCTGACGCTGCCGGAGCGGTGCCTGACACTCCGCGCGAAACGTGGGCAAGATCTACCGAGACTGGGGGCACATCTTGGTTTGTGGAGTGCAGAGGAGTGCCGGAGGCTGGGAGGCTTTTCCCCACGCGCGGGTGGCATCACGTGGGATTAAGCCATGGCAGTGATCGTCGCGGGAGCCCCTGGTTTCATTGACGCGGATATATCGCATGGGGTCGACGTCGGAAGAGGAGCTGGAAAAGGCATGAGGTTTGGGATCTGCCGGCGCGTCGACGGGGAGAACCGACTCATCCGGGGAGGAAATATGAGCTCAACATCTGTGATGGTGTTTGAGCTGAAGATATAAAAGGGGCACCGAAGATACTTCAAGTTGATGATCTGCTATCTCACCATCGCGTCTGACTTCCACATCTCAACGCCACCTCGTACCCAGTTGACCCTCACTGTAAAGCGTCAAGATGAAGCTCGCCACCGCCGCCCTCGTCTCCCTCCCCCTCGGCGCCATCGCCAGCCCCCTCCACAAGCGCCAGGAATTCTGCGGGCAGTGGGATCTCGTTGAGACAGAGTCTTACACCCTCTACAACAACCTCTGGGGACAGGACGCGGCCGACTCGGGCTCGCAGTGCACCACCCTCATCAGCTCCAGCGGCAACGAGATCTCGTGGTCCGCCGAGTGGACCTGGATCGGCGACCAGTACAGCGTCAAGTCGTACCCCAACGCCGTGCTGACCGCGGGCAACCCGGCGCTCAGCGACATCTCGAGCATCCCGACCTCGTGGTCCTGGAGGTTAGTCGCAACATGTGTTTGCCATAGTTATACATCGACTGACCTTCCCCTAGCTACTCCGGCTCCGGTCTCATCGCCAACGTGGCCTACGATATCTTCACGGGCTCGAGCGCCGGCGGATCGCCCGAGTACGAGATCATGATCTGGCTCGGGTCCCTGGGCGGCGCCGGCCCCATCAGCGAGACGGGCAGCACCATCGGCAACCCGAACATCGGCGGCGTCACCTGGGACCTGTACACGGGCAGCCACAGCCAGATGACGGTGTACAGCTTCGTGGCGCCCAGCAACATCGAGAACTACAGCGGCGACCTCGCCGACTTCACCAGCTACCTCCAGCAGGAGCACGGCGTGTCCGGCAGCCAGATCGTGCAGACCATCGGTGCCGGTACCGAGCCCTTCATCGGCTCGGATGCCACCTTCACCACCAGCTCGTACAGCGTGTCCCTGTCGTAGAGGGTTGGGTGGGCTTCGAATGTTGAAGGGCAATCAGGGTGGAGGTGCGTCTGTAGTCAAACTCGCGCGCTCGGTGGTGGGCTAGAAAGGTGATTTGTTAGTGGTAGTCTCAGCGTGAATTAATCAGAGATGATCGATTCGAAATCGACTGAAATGGGTGATATGTTGAAATATCATGCTTGGAAAGGGGATGAAGAAGGTAAGATCAGATGGACGGATGGTGGAGATGGAGAAAGATCAGATAAGTGCCAAAGAGCTAGGTACGGCCGGAGCAAAGTGCCCTGAAAGCACGGCTAACAGTGACGTCAGTGGGAAGCGCGCTCCTTCCATTCCGCTGCACCATTTCCATCTCCCCATATCCATTCCTCTCGGAAACAACACTGCGTATGCTTCTTCTCCTTGACCAATTCAGAGACACATTCGCTCTTCTTTTAAACGTCCTGCAATCGAAAAGCGCGGATTTGTTCG
The DNA here is from genome assembly GCA_037042015.1 of Furcasterigmium sp. R96-07A1. Lineage (NCBI taxonomy): Eukaryota > Fungi > Ascomycota > Sordariomycetes > Glomerellales > Plectosphaerellaceae > Furcasterigmium > Furcasterigmium sp. R96-07A1. Next base: position 97,051 of record JAXQJP010000043.1, read on the forward strand.
CTCTACACAAGCACCACTACCAGATCTCTCCGCCCCAGACTCTCCGCGCGATGAAGATCCGCGCCAACCTGATCTCCGACTCGATCCTCTCTGCTGTGACGACCGACGAGACAGACCCCGCCAAACGCAAGAATGCTCTCCGCAGGGCTCTCCGCGCCATCTTGGCCTTCTTCTCATTATTCAAGCTACTCCTCGCACGATACCGACACCAGGACTTCCGAGACATGCGTGAGAATGTGTGGAAACTAGACGAGGAGGAGTACAAGAGTTCGTTCTCGACCCAGCAGTCCGACTCGGGAAACGGGGAAGAGGGAGACGGAAACCAAGCTCCTCCCAACGGCAAGGGAAAGGATGTCCAGCTCAAGCCCGCGGGCGACTTGGGATATAGCGGCTCGACCTTCTTCACTACTGCCAACTCGAAGTACCTCATCAAGTCACTGCCGCGGCGCTTTGAGCACGAGTTCTTCACCCACGAGCTGCTCGAGCCCTACATGTATCACATGAAAGAGTTCCCCCACAGTCTCCTCGTACGCATCACCGACATGGTCTTCACCCCGAAAGCTACGCTGGGCGGCATCATCGGCACCGCCCCAACGCATCACATCATCATGGAGAACCTGCTCTACGGCCAGCATTCCGACGGCGAATGGGCCAGCAGGAAGTGGGAGACGTACGACCTCAAGCCGAACGACTACTTCTTCCCCGAGCGCGACATTGCCGACGGCAAGCTCGCTCCCGAAAGCGTTAAGGACAAGCTCATCGACGAGTTCCCCGACCGCATCAAAGTATCGGCCGCGGACAAAGAGCGGCTCCTCGCATTGCTGGAGGCCGACACCAAACTCCTCGCCGCCAATAACGCGATCGACTACTCCCTCTTCCTCGTGCGGTACCCTGGCCCCAGTGCCAGGGGAGGCGCAGCCACCCCCGCGTCTGTCAAGTCGGACGCCGAGTCCTGGAGGACCGGACTCGACGATGTCGAGGGCAAGTGGACCTACCGCCTCATTGTTCTCGACTTCTTTTGGGCGAGGCACAAGTTCCGCGCCCAGGCCATGACCTCGCTCGTGAAGACGTTCAACAAGATGGCCCACAAGGGCCCCATGAGCATCACTGCCAACCCCCTTGAGTACCGGAAGCGCTTCCTGGACATGGTCAAGACGATTGTGGTAGATGCGTGAGCGCGGCCCGGTCTATTTGTCTTTTGCTTAGCGTGGCGCCAGGATGGTGATTTGTGCATTTGTTACAATACCCCTCTGCTCACTGTCATTTGTGTTTTCTGTTTTAGTAGCTAGATCAATTGAGGCAGAATGCTGCCATTTTTCGTCAGCTTATGCTGCCATGTGACCTGGCCTCGGCATGGGGCACAGCCATCCTTCACAACAGCGTCAGGCTGTGGCGGCATCTCATGCAGCCAAGTTATAACGGATGTCGCCCCCCACCAGGTAGAAGATCCATGTTCCTCGCCTGCTGGCTCATGTTGCATCCCTTCTCCCGACGATGCATTGTCTTGTCTGCCATGAGCATCCAATTCATGTATCTCAGCGAGCCGAGCGACGATGAAGATGTCGACAAGGAATTGGCATTCTACATGAAAGACGGCACCACGTTCGCTGTCGCAATGTTTTCTACCGGCACGTAACTCTTTTCTCGTGTTGAAACAGGCTCTCATGCTGACCGCCGATATTTCGCCATGAAACAGGCGATGTCTGTCCATCAACATGGGAGAAGCTACCAGAGTACGAAAGAACTTCCCCGAGGACCGACTCCGACGCAGCGATCGCAACAGCCGTCGACTGGATAGACTGGTGCAAGGGGCGTGATCACGAGTTCTGCGACGATGGTAGTGAGAGAGAACTGCCGAGCAGAGTCATCGATGTTGGCTCAAACGCCGACTCCGGAGATGTATGCCTTGTTGAGACCCACGGGGAACGTGCTCGCTACGTCGCCCTGAGCCACTGCTGGGGGGCGCAACAGATCATCACCACTACGAAGGCGTCCATGACAGACCGCTTGGCAGGAATACCTTTCGAACAGCTGTCCAAGACGTTCCAGGACGCGATCCTGGTGACGCGACGCCTGGGCATCAAGTTCATATGGATCGATTCTCTCTGCATTGTCCAGGACGACCTCGGCGACTGGGAGGTCGAGGCATCCAAGATGATGAGCGTGTACAGCAACGCCTATCTAACCATCGCCGCCACGCATTCCCCCAATGGCGCTGGTGGACTCTTCAGAGATACCCCGGACTACGAAGTGGAGGGCTTGACCCCCTCTGGTGAGCGGTACCACGTCTTCTTCCGCCGTAAGATTGACCATCACCTAGAGGCAGGCTGCGGCCCATCTGCGAACAACACGAGGCAGATCCGACTATTGGGGCATCCCACCATCAACGAGCACCCGCTCCTGACAAGGGCCTGGGTCTTTCAGGAGCGCATGTTGTCCCAGCGCGTCCTTCACTTTGGGCCCTACGAGCTCTTCTACGAATGTGGCAGCGACATCGTGTGCGAGTGCAACGGCATCCTGTATTACGGATCGTCCACCTCGATCGCGGCGACAGCTACCAAGCTGATACACACGGAGGCCTTGAACGCCGAAGTCGTCGGCGGCGAGCTCCACGTGTACGGCCGGTATTACATGGCCCAGCTCTGGAGGACCATGGTGGCTTCATACACCGTCCTGGGCCTGACCGTGCCGACGGACCGGCTCCCAGCGATGGGTGGGCTCGCCAGACACATGGCGCTGCGCAGGAAATCCAAATACCTCGCCGGCCTGTGGGAGAATTCCCTGAATGACGATCTGATCTGGTCTTGCCCAGACCTCAGATCCATGAAGAAACCAAGGCCGACGCCCTCGTCGGCGCCGACATGGTCATGGGCCAGCGTGGCCACGAACGTGTGGTATTTCGATGAGATCATCTACTGGGAAGACGACGGCAGCGACAATGGCGAGTTTGGAAAGAGCTTTCCCACGGAGGCTGACCGCGACCCCTACGAACACTTTGCCCGAGTGGAAGAGTGCTGGACCAGGCCGGCTGGTGCCGACGAGTACGGCACCGTCGCGGAGAGCCGGCTCCGCCTGACCGGTCTTGTTACCGAGGGCGTCCTGGAAAGGGGCGACGACACGCATGAGGGACGTGAGAGGGCTGCGTACAACGTCGCCTTTGCCGAGGGGCTACGGCTTCCGATGCGTGCGGATTATCTGCTCGATGAAGCTGGGCCCAACCACGTCCCGCACGGCGCGAGGGTGTGGTGTATGCGGATGAGTCAGATCCAGAGCGGGAAAACGGATCACTTATTTTCTGTCGTTCTGAGACAGGCTGGTGCTGGACAGGGTATGTTCGAGAGAATTGGGTGCTTGAACGTGAGTTGCTCACCGCCACCGGTTGATACTGACGGGCCAGTGTATGCATTGGCTGAGGAGATGACTGTTGTGATTGTGTGAGGACGGGCGAGTGGTAACAGGTGCTGGGCAAGAGGAATGTTACGACTATCCACCATTTTGTAGTTCTTGATGTTTTTGAAATGAAGTTGTCTCTTGGAACAGCGCTGGCACCCTCTTCTGTCGTGACTCCGAATACTGATTGAGTCGCTTGAAATCGTCGTTTGATGCCATTTGAAGGCATCGCAAAAGGATTCCCGCTGAACAGATTTCAGGGTAAAGGGCCACCTCTGGCTCAAGGGAATTCACTTGGAGTATAAGAAACTTACTGTAACCTTTGTAATTTCTATTTGCTCTTTCTATGGTTGACTCAGCGTCGTGATTCAGTTGCCCTTGCCTAGCCAAGTTGCTATATCACTCGGTTGAGTTTCCTTGGCAGCGACGAGAAAGTGAATCACAACAAAGCTCTAGCAAATCTCTTTCAAAGGGCATTCCATTCTCTGGGTTCCTTTCTAAGTCTTACTTCCTTCTTACCAGATACACAATTACTTCTTGGGCTCTAAGCTTTTGCCTTGAACGCACATATCAAACCCTGTTCATACGGCAACCAGCACCCATTTCTCAAGCCGCCTTCACAGGACACTCAGCACTTCTCACTTTTCTCTTAGATCTCACAAAGGTCTTGTTGTAGGCATCCCCACACTCTGTGAAGACCCTCTGCGCCTTCCACCCCGACCTTGAGTTGTCTAAGAAGAAGCCAGAGCACTCTTTACAGATTCCTGCATTCAACAGGGCAGTCACCCGCTACCAAGATGTCAGCCGATCAACAGCCCCTTCAAGACCACATTTGTTGTTTGCACAGGTAAGCTACCGTCCATGACTTTTGAAGGCGTTCATTGTAGCGATTGTCGTACTGACTAACAGCACAAGGGAACGCGAAATTGACCGCATGTGAGTTGCGCCCATCGCCTACCACTGATGTCGTGTAGCTACCCCAAGAGTCTATCACTAAACTCAACTTGCAGCATCATACGCCTCTTCACCTCCTCAGTCGGTCGTGCAAAGCTACACCTCTCACGTGCCAACCTGGATCTTGACTTGACTGTGTCATTGTACCCCCCTCGGAAGATTCTCAATACCAAGCTGGAGGGCAAGGCATTTCTCTGGTTCAACCCGCATAGTCTCAATCTGGATGCCTACAGCCCAATTGGCCAGGCTAAGATCCGCAACTCCCTCCATGATTTCGTCGAGCAAGGCGGTTTCTTTGTGGAAGAAACTGATTCCATGACTCCCGGTGACCAGGGTACGTGCTCCGCAAAATGGCTTCTGGAAAGCATGGTATAACTGATTTTTGATAGGTGCTACCCACGAATACGACCTTGCCGTCAACAGAGATCTTCAGAGGCGTCTCGGGATGTACCTAGACTCGCGTCTTCTGGGACCCGGTGAGCTGGAGACCGATGAAATGTTCGTGGACTGCAGTGACCTTGAGCACTGTCTCTCATGTGCCAGGGACCATGATAAATGCAAAGATATATGCGCCAATCTCCGCAACCTGCGGATCAGTTCTCTCGAGTTCAAGACAGACAAAACAAGGAATGATGTATTCTCTTGGGTCTTTCTGCCTAATAATCAGACCGTCGCAACTTGGTCATCGATTCCCTCCGACTCTCCCAGTCCCGAGTCCCATGGCGGCATCATCTATTCTCATGCACCCAGCACCTGCTCGGTGCCATCAGACAATATGGACACCGGGAGACAGAGGGACGAAACGCACCATGCGGCCGTCCTGGACGGCATCGCGAAGAACACTGCCACCAAACTTCCTGGACTGTTCCCCCACGGCGTCAGATATATCCGGGAAGGTACGGGCAGCATAAACACCCCTGAATGCCGGACCATCATTATTACCAACCTCTCAAAGAACATCGATCTCAGCAGTGTCCTGTCACACCTGCGAGGAAAGGTCGTGATCAAGTCCATTCTCGTCCCAGGACTTCCTGGCTATGGCCCCAAGGCTGCCGTCGTCCAGTTCAGCAGGCACGAGTGCGCGCAGGCGATCTTCAAACACTACACGGATCACCCGCTCCGCTTTATAGGTGGCGAGAACAACGATGAGGTCTACGAAGCGGGTATCATTGTGCCGGAAACCGATTCATACCCCATTTCGAGGCACGTGGATCATGCCCTTGAACGCGGCGTGACGCGCCACATGGAGTTTAGGATGCCCCTTAATCAGGTCTACGAGATCATCATCTCTGCAGGCTTCGGCTTCCGTGACTTCGGCAATAAGATCACGGGCTTCACAGACGTCAGCCAATCATCCTACCGCGTCGAGATGTGCAGCATCGACATGGCCGAGAAGATCCAGCTGGCATACCTCACATCCGAACACAACACCAATGGCCGCCTGGCCTACGAGGAGGCTACTGATCCAGTCTTCAAATTCATCCCCGATTCGTGCGACCAAGGCCTCGACACGCTTCTCGAAATCGGCACGCCCACCCGCGGCGCGCAGCTTGCCCGTGAGTTTTACGAACTCCTCTGGAATAGGGAAGGGTTCCGGCCTGACTTCCAGGTGAACCTTCCCGAGAACATCCACGTCCATCTCCCGCTGCCCACATCCCCCGTCGACACCTGGTGGATGAGCAACAAGATCCCCGACGAAGAAGCCATCCCCGACACGGTGCGCGAAGTCACCGCCGACTGGACGGCCCCGGACATCGAGCACTGGACGGGCCCGAACGAGGAAGGCCGCCTGTGCCGCTGGTCGCGCGACCCGCGCTCCGGCGCCAAGCGCTTCGAGGTCTTCCTCTCGCAGGACGGCGGTACTGACGGGCCCGTTGCCTCGCCCACCATGTACCGTGACGAGCTCATCAAGGAGTGGCTGCACTACAACATCGACTCCGAGAATCCTGAGACGCAGAAGGCCCTCGATGATTACTTCAGGGCGCATGGTCTGCTTAACCTGCGCAAGGTCAATGAATATATCCGCGGACGCAAAAGTCCGCCTGCTGGGAACTGAGGGTCTTGGACGGCTTATGATGTTTTTCACGGCTTGGGACACGGAGGCAGGAAATGCTGCATATGTGGTATTTTAAGATCCATACGCCCCGGTTCAGGCGCCCTCATGGTGATGCGTTTTCCTTCGGTCACCAGGATATCTCGACGCATTTCACTCGGCATTTATACTATCATTGGCAACTGCCGAGCTCTTGCTCTCTTCACGTGAGCTCTGATTCCAGTCTCTACTCGGGTCGGTCTTCGGTATACATGGGCGTTGGTAACAATCAGGTCATGCATCGGGGTTGGGAGCAAAAATGGGGTCATTTCTTCCGGCATCAAGGCCACGGGTAGCACGGGATCACTGAGTTTACAGTAGGGCACGTCGGTACATGCATAGATACATCCACGTCTATCCATTCGCCTTGCGGTGACATGTGACCATGCACTGCCGCCTCGTGACGTGAATGATGGAAATGCTCTTCTTGGAACATCTAATGACGCCTAACTACAGCAACACTTCGTAGGCCATGCCCATAACTTAATACGCCCGCAGGGATAGAAACCAGGCCCCCGACTTGTCTATCGTGTCAGTCGTGACTTGACCGAAGCAGACATGCATGCGGCTGCGAAAATCAATGAACTATACGCCGAACGTCAACCCTTGAAAATCATCCAGTCATTCCCTCATCCGCACCAAATCTTCGTCCCATGGCCATCTCCCACCTGAAGGAAGAGGGTTGATATGAGCCGCGTCGTGGCGTCGGCTCATCCGTCACCATGAGCATGTCCTCCCCATCGTCAACATCTGGCGGCGGGGGGTGTTCGCGTCGAATGTGACTCTCGCCATCATCTGCATCTGCCTCTCCGGTAAAAGCCTCCAAGACACTAGAGGGCGCAGGCGGGCGCCGAGGCGATAGTTTCCTACTCTTGTGCCTCTCAAAGGTGCCGTCCATTCCTATATTCGCGGCCTCCGTGAGTAGAAACTTGCGGGCCATCGCCTTGGGTATGTTCTCCTCTGGCTCCCAAGTTGGGTTTTGGTCCGGAGGCCAGTTGCCTTTCCATAGCACCAGGAAATGCCGTACCCTGTTGCCTTCTTCATCCTCAAACATCCTCGTCTCCACGAGGCGCTTGACTCTGAAGATCTCATTCGGGTCATATCTGACGAGATCAGGTGGTATTTCTTTGGGGGTACTCGACTTTGTGGTTTTCTCTTTAGGCGTCTTTTCTTTCGACGCCTTTACTTTCGGCATCTTTTCCCTCGGGGCCTTCTGCTGTGGCGATTTTTGCTTCGACTGTACCGGTGGGGGTGGAGGCTGAGCCACGCTCGTGAAACTGGATGGCGGTGCCTTCAGGTTTTGAGCAGAGATGGACCGGAAGCTGCTGGTACTACTAATGTCGGACGCGTTGCCTGACGCCGAGGTGGCCGGCATGCTTGCCACCCTCGAGAGCAGACTCGGGCGAGTTGGGATACGCGGTACTGGCACAGCAGTGATCTTCTTTGGCGCATCTCCCTGAGAACCGCTCCCGTTCCTGATGGCTGGGGAAGCTGTTCGCCGCCTTTTTGGAGGCGGTTCCGGACTGGTTGATATCGAATTGAACTCGCCGCGGTCCACCGCTTCTCCGAGCTGTCGCCGTATAGCCTTATCATCATCGTTGCTGGTATCTGGTTCCGTGGCTTCGAGTCCTAGTGCCTCGACGGGTGTGGGCTGCGATAGCGAGAGCGCCCTTGGGCGTGGGACCTTGGCAGGCCGCCCGGGCTTCCTCTTGGTCTTGGGTAATGTCTCCGTGCTGTCCGAGTCGGTGGTCGGCCGAGTAGTGCCGTTCCGGAGAACTATTCCCAGGGCGAGCTGCTCTGCCGAGATGTGGTCCGCGACCAGCTGCAGGTTCTCCTCCTCCTCGCGCCGGCGCTCCTCCTCCTCGAGTTCTTCCGCTCTCTCCGCGTTCCAGCGCTCGTATTCCCTAGCAGAGACATAGTCGAGAATGTATTCGGCGTCGACGCTAGCACGCGCGGCAGGAAGGTCCGTCCAGCCTATGAGGTACACGACGTGCACCTTGCCGTCAGTCGCATACTCCCTAGGCACGAGGTCTTCTGCCCTGATGTATGCTGTGCTGTCGGCGCGGGGAACGAGCGTGATCGGCCGTAATCGGGGGCCTGTTCCAGGAATATACCTTCGGTACGTAGCGCGGTTATCGCTCACGGCGCTGGTATTGTGTGTGATGCCCGGTAGTCTCTCCATCTCCACTCCGTGTCGCGGTTTCGACATTGTCGCATCGTCGAAGGGAGGTAGCCTCCGAGCTGAGTGGAAGTGTCTACGGCCGGAACGCTTGCTTCGGGTGCCTCGAGGCTGGGGAGCTTTCGTGCTGGACGCTTCTGCTGCTGTTTCGGCGAAAAAGGGGACTGGTTCTCGATTCGCGTGGCCTAGAGGAAAGCTCGCGGGCCGACGCGACACCGCGTCTCGGAAGCGTCAAAGCCGGGCCTGTGAGCTGTATTTCGCGCGATTAGTCGGCAACCTGGAGAAACGGGAGAAGAAGCAGGCAAAAGCCGTACGTACATTGGAAGTTGGCGTCTCTGTAACGAGAAACTAGGTAATCAGAAACGCGCCAGAGATGATGGAAGGCGGCAGTGGTGAGGAATGGGGAGGATGGTTGTCGGTGGACCCTGCCCCTCACCGTTCTCTAAAGCTAAGAAAAGATATAGCTAGCGCTAGTATCACGTGATGCTATAAGTAGTTGCTAGGCTGAGATAAGACTTAGCTTAATAATATATTTTTTACTTTAAAACCTTAACTTATAAAGGGAAAACTTAAAGAAAACTTAAGAAAACTTTATAAATCTTTCTAGTATTTATATAAAGTAAAATATAAAATAAGTTAAATTATTAACTTAAGTTTAAACTATAAATTAGATAATCTTAAAATTATAAAATTAAAACTAAATAATCCTTATACTACCTATTCTAGGTTACTTTTATTTAAGTAGATAGGAGTGCGCTAGAGAAAGGCTACTTACCACCTCAAGGCGACGCACTCGTGCGCTGAAAGGTCATCCCCCAGCGCTTTCCGACTGACGCATGCTCCCTGACGCTCCCGACTTGGCGGTCAGGACCCTGTCGTCACACTAACAGCGGATTGGGTTTCTTTGGCTGAACCCATCGTAACTATCATCTTTAGACAAGACACTCGAACAACCTTGAAGTGTATCTCATCGTGTTGGTTTCTCGTGTAATCCTCCTGCGAAAGCGCTTGCCACTTCCATGGTAGGTCTCTACGTAAGACATTGAAACTAGAACCACGTTCTGTCCCCTGAGTGGTTCCCATTGCCATGTAAAGGTCAGGACTCGGCTGTCTATAACAATCACTTGTTTTTCGCAACATAAGTCATGATTCGCGGTCAAAGAGAGACTCAGATGCCTAGCTGTGTATCCTCAATGCAAGGACTTCACTTTTGCCTCAAGGATCTAGCAGTTACTGTCCCGAATTATGCGGAATGCCAGATTCCTTCCACTTAGTCTGTCACATTTCGAGTCTTGATGATTGAAGGACTGACAAGCATATATTCATGGACTGCCATCACAGAGTGAGAAACATGTGTGTGTTATTGCGAGATCATGATATGGCACTGCAGTCTTGACAATATCAGTTTTGTTTCTGCATCTGCATCTGGGCTGGGAACAAAACATGCAGGCTCCGAATCATGATGTCGGACTGCCAGTTCTCGGGGCAACTTGTGCGCTAATCCACCATGAAATCCACCATGCTCGTACTCATGTCATGACAGACTAAGTAAACACCAAATAAGTATTTAGTGGTAGTAAGTCCTAGACTGCTAGCGTCTCACTGCTCATGCCCAAATCTCCGCAACTCCCGACGACCGCCAAGTCTGCAACCGAATAATGCCAAACAACCACCGCCATGCCTCCAACATCAGTGCAGGTACCGCCTCGGAAGCGCAGAAAGACGCAGCTCGCGTGTAACCCGTGCCGCGCCCGCAAGTCCGGCTGCGACGGGGCGCGACCTGCATGCACTTCGTGCAGATCCAAGGGATGGGACCATCGGTGCGAATACCAGAGCTCGGTTTCGCACTCGTCGTCTCGGCCGTGGGGCATCCCTCGCCGCCTCGGTAGGCTGGCAGTCTCCGCTTGTAAGGCATGCTGACAATGAGTGAACAGGACCATCTTGGACATCCAGCAGAGGCTGGAGAGACTCGAGGGCTCGCCTGTGGCTCGCCCGAGTGCGGATCACGCCAGTGTCGGTGCGCCGATGACGATGACCATGCCTCAGGGGGCCGCCGCGGGCACGGTTACTGATGATAATGCTGCTGAATGCCGGCATGTAGTAGGGCGCAAACGAGCGAGGTCAACAGACGAGGGGCGCGCCTTAACGGACCGTCCCTCATCCGTCATTTCGTCCAGGAACAATGATGAGCCCGTCTACGGACCTTCGTCGAATGTCTCGTTCCTGCGACAGGTGACGCTGGTCGCAAATCCGGACGTCTCAGACCAGCCCAGCCCCAGCGCGGCCGGGGATAGTATACACGGCAACACCCCAACGGTCCTCGGCTTTTCAGTCGCGCAGCCGGAGAACTCAGAACCACCGCCGGAGCCCATCACCTTGCCTGAGCGGTGGTTTGCCGACGGCCTGATGGAGACCTTCTGGACGCTCGTGCACAACGTCTTTCCGATACTGCACAAGCCATCCTTCATGGCCTCGTATGATGCTCTCTGGGAGCCGGCGCCCGGCCGCAGGCCCGGCCGCGCCAGAGACTTCGAGCGCGTCGTGTTCCACGCGACTCTCAACATGGTCCTGGCTCTCGGATCTCAGCGTACAGATCAGGGATCCGCGGCGAGGCAGGCTCATGCGACGGAAAGGTTTTACCACAAGTCTCTGCGACTGGTCTCCATGGACACTCTAAACCACTCGTCGCTGTCGGTCGTGCAGCTTCTTTTGCTGAGGGGAGTCTTTCTTCATTACACACCCTATGCAGATCGATGCTGGAACACGATTGGGGTGGCGTTGAGGGTTGCGCAAAGCATCGGCCTCCACGCTGAGCAGCCCAGAACGGTAGCGGCGGATCAGCTCAGAAGGGAGGTTCGGCGAAGGGTCTGGCACTGTTGCGTGACCCTGGATTGGTAAGTGAAACGCTTTGGTAGCCAGCTCATCTCTCACGCGGGAACTAATCTGATCCTGCAAGCCTGACCGCGACGACATTTGGCCGACCAGTCTCTCTAACACGCCAGTACAGAGTTCCAGAGCCGGCAGCCATAGACGACGAATATCTGTCAGCAGATCTCGAAGCTGTACAGCCCCCTGGCCGCCCGTCGTACCTCTCCTTCTTCGTCCACTCCCTGGCGTTGTTCGATGTCTTGCACGAGGTCCTCGGCAGTTTCTACGTCGACGGCAGTCTCGCCGCGGGCCAAGGCGCGGAGGATCTGAGCCACCTCCTCCGGCTGTCTTCGAGGCTCGACGACTTGAGCGAACAATTTCCTGACTTTCTGAAAGAGAATGGGGGCGTGGATCTGACACAGTATGACGGGGTGCTTCAGGACTGTTTGCGGATGCAGACGAATGTCCTCAGATCTAGGTTCGTGGCCGTGCCCCCGTTCTCGTTCAAGCTGCCCGCGTCTTACTCACTTGTGAACCAACAGGGTTCTTTGGATTCGGCTCCTCCTCCAGCGTCCACTCCTACTAGCAGAAGCCAGAGACGTTGCTCGGTCAAAGAGGACCCCGCCCGAGCCGCCTTCACTTCGAGACCGTCTACGTCACGCGGCCAATGAAGCTTGCATCACCACGGCTCACGAGGTTCTTCAAGAGATGCACGAGCGGTTGGGGAGCGCTCACCAGAATTCCCCGTGGCATGTCCTGCTCTGTAAGCGCTCTCGCAGCCCGGGCACGACACAAAATGTGCGCTGCTGACGTTTTGGTTTCTCTCCAGTCACTTTCGCCGCTGCCTCCACCTTGGTCGTGGCCTCTTTCTGCCCTCGCCTCCATGCAAGTCTCGATAGCGAGCCGACGAAAGGCTCGTGGGATCGGGCAATGCGCATTTTCGAGTTTCACAGGGATCACGTCACTTCGGCGAGGAACGGAATCGAGGTCCTGCAGAGGTTCCGAGACTTGGCGGTCGGTATCTCGGCGCGCGCTGATGCTACTGGTATGTTGGTTTCTACCTAAACTGAGATCCAACACTGACAAGGTTGACGCAGGATCGTATTTGGAGCCTCGTCGAGGGAAAGACACTCTTCCCAATACATTTGATCCTGACCTCGACCAGAATTATTCACCCAGCGCACAGAACTTTGACGCCATTCTCGACTTTGATTTCCTCCAAGAGAGCTGCTTCAACCCTCCAGGCATAGAGTTCAACGACTCGTTCACCTTTCGATGACGAACAGGGGTCAAGGCATCGTGTGCATAAACAGAAACAAAAGAGTAAGTAGAAATCAGATTTTGGGTCTATCTAGCACTGCAAACAGCGTCCACCAGCTTCGGCCGTCGCTCACGAGACCGGGGCCTCCGAGTCGTGGAAGCTGCCCAGCTTGAGGAGCTTCTTGGCATTGTCACGGCCGATCTTGCGATAGTTGTCGACGCCGCCGACGGCCTCCTTGATCTCGTCCGCCTTGCCGTCCCACCAGGCGGAGCAGTTTTCAATGGTCTCGTAGGGGTAGTCGACGCTGAAGAGGACGCGGTCGGCGCCGATCTCGTCGACGACGTAGCGGAGCGTGTGCGTCGAGAAGTGCCCGCTCGTGGTGACCCAGATGTTCCGTTTGAAGTAGTCGTAGATGGTCTTCTTGCACATGCCGTCCTCGTTGCCCTGCTCCTTGGCAATGGGCTTCTTGACGTCCTCGAACCAGTGGTTGATGCGCCAGAAGTCGAAGGGGAGGTGCTCGCCCATGTGACCGACGATGATCTTGAGGTTGGGGAAGCGATCGAAGACGCCGTGGGAGATGAGGCCCATGAGGTGGAGGTTGACGCCGTTGGCGAAGGAGAGTGGGGGTCCGATGAGGTACTGGCGTTGAGCGTACAGCTTGTCGTAGATGACGTCGGCAGGGGCGGCAGGATGGATGTACACGGGAACGTCGAGGTCGGTGACGACCTTCCAGAAGGTGTCGAACTCGGGCTGATCGTAGAACTTGTACGTCTCGCCGTTGGGGCCGGCGTGCTGGAAGTCGCAAAGCAGGGCGCCGTGGAAGCCCAGGTCGCGGACGCAGCGAGTGAGCTCGCGGCCAGCCTGGGCGGGATCGTGCATGGAGAGGCAGGCGAAGGCGCCGAGCTTCTCGCGGTTGTCCTTGATCTGGTCGGCGGCCCAGTCGTTGACCTCAATGGCCCGGCGCTCGGCCTCGGCCTGGTCGGCGATGCCCTGGATACCCGGGACGGTCAGGGAGATGATGGTGTAACCGATGCCGTGGTCATCCGAGAGCTTGACGCGCTCATCTTTGATGTCGCTGATCTGGCGCATGTAACGTTCGCGGTCGTTCGGGTTGATGTAGAGGGCTGCCTCTCGCTTGGACTTTTCCACCATGCCAGCGACCTCGTAGGCCTCCTCGAGAGCGATCTTGCCGAGCATGTTGGGTGGTGTTGATTGAATGTGGGATGAGAGATGTTTGATTGGTTTGTGAGTGATGAGTATGAAATGTTGTTCAGGTAGCGTCGTGGTGATGCTGGCTTCTTCAAATCCAATCTCATGCTGTCGACGGGCCAGGCCGTTTTATACTTGGCATCCCGCTGCTTGGTGAAGGATGTGAGGTCCATGGCCGTGACGACTGCGCCCGTAGATTCCGAACATTCCGTAGAGCATGATGGTGTTCGTTGCCATCTACATCATCCTTCTGAGTCATTTTCGAGGCGAAGATGGCGAGATTAATGGAGTCGTGGCAGAGCTGGATGCTAAAGCGACGGAGCAGTCGACGCTGATGACGGTCTGGTCCCCACCACTCTGTGACTGATCCAATGGGAAGCGCGACTTATCTCCGCGACATCAACGGGGAGATGAATACAGTTCCGATAGTTGCGTCAGGCTCGAATTTGTCGAGATCTAAGAGCAACTTGAAGCGTCTGACCACAATATCGATCGTGTACGGAGCCCAGTAGGACATGTCGATGATGACACCCGTGAGCCGTGATCCGGCACGAGAATCGACATACATCTGAACCAGTTCCTAATGCATGTGTGTCTCTTTGTTGGTTCCGCCTCACGTCGTTTCCGGGACTTGATCTTGGGTCGGTCCATCGAGCAAGGTGTCCAATGTCAATGGCCAAGGGAGGATCGATCACTCTCTCGTCCAGCACAGTTTTCAGCCCATACGCAGCCCATGGACCCGAGATCCAGAAATTGTCCAAACACCCACTGTCCCACCATGCCTCAGCGGCGGCTAATTCCCGTCCATCAACCGCGCAGAACCCGCGGTAGAGAATCGAGAAGATGCTGCTGTTGAACACCAGGGAGTCGGAGCATTCTCCCTAATGGCTTTGGTCTCTTTGCCCATCTTCGCTGCCAACAGAACGTTGCAGAGCTCATCAAATTGAAGTTGAGGTCTGGGCCCTTGGGCCTCCTGTCGCCATTCTTCCTATTGGGCGGCTGTAGTTGCTCAGATCGCCGTCGTCACGAACGGCACAACTGAAGAACGATGGTGCTCGGTCTGGAAAACGTCAGGGGCGATTTTGTGGGCCCCAGCAAGGGTAAAGCTCAAGTGGAGCGCCTCGCATGCGCCAAGCCCAATTGAGAATCAGCTGTTGGTCAAAGCTCGAACCTCTGCTCATCCACACAAAGTGAAGCTCCACCTCCAGCTTTCTTCACAAACCGACCACCAAATCCATCACCACGCCATACCTGCCCGACGAAACCCGGCCCCGAACGGCCATCACGACCCTATACCACACTTCCCGACCAGACAGATTCACCGAGAAAAGCGTCCAAGATGCTCACGCCCACGACGGCCTTCGCCATCCGTCTCGCGGGCCCCGGCGCCCCGCGCGCCGCCCTCTCCTCGGCCTTTGCGAAGCAGCCCTCCCTCCAGGTGCCGTGTTCCTGCTACGCGCCCCGGGCCCTGACGCCCACCGCCCGCCCCTTCAGCATTCTCGCCGGCAGCCTCGCCCGCTCCGCCTTCCGCGCACCGCCTGCCGCGGCCACCACATCCTCCCCGCTCCTGTCCCGCATCATCCGCCGCGCCCAGTCCACGACAGCAGCAGCCGACGCAGCGGCCGATGCCGGCGGCCAGCGCCTCGACTGGAACTCCTTCTTCAAGCTCCGCAAGACCAGGAGGCGGTGGCAGCTCGCATTTAGCGTCGTCATGCTGGGTGTCAGCGGCAGCGCCGGCGCCGCCATCCTCGCCAGCGGCATTGCCGACCCCGTCGTCTCTCAGATCCCGCTCGACCCCTTCCTCACCCTCGGCTTCATGGTCATGGGCTTCTCCGCCCTAGGCTGGCTTATGGGGCCCAGTATCGGCTCCGCCGTCTTCAACACCTTGAACAGGCAGTGGAAGAAGCAGATCACGCTGGTAGGTGCATCATGGGGGAGTTCTTGCGGTGTCTGCGACGTGTTTGCTGACCATCGCCTGCAGAAAGAGACCGAGTTCTTCGCACGCATCAAGAAGAACCGCGTGGACCCCTCCGCCTCGGGCGCGAGCAACCCTGGTACGTACAACCCGGGCCTATCCACTACTGCAGCAGGCTGACTTGTCTAGTCCCCGACTTCTACGGCGAGAACATCTCCAGCGTCGCCGGCTACCGCCAGTGGCTGAAGGACCAGCGTGCCTTCAACAAGAAGCGCACCCGCTTCGTGTAAATACCTCCCAGACCTGGCAGGACATGCCAGGGTTCATCTCTTTATTGTAGCACCGTCGGTAACCGCAGGACGCGCGAGGGGAGGGACGGGAAAAGTATGTACGACAACACAGGCTCTCCTCTACGGATTATAGCACCGCGTCTCTTTCATGGTATTTCCAATTCTTCTCATGAGATCTTGCTTTGCTTCACGTGAAGGGGAGCGAAGGGTCCACTTCCCGCTGCCATGCCTTCATGCCCCCGCGAATGTCTCCAATGAAGCGCGCCCCGTGCCGATCGAGGCCCATCTCCTTGAGCCGCCTCGTCGCCAGCTGCGAGTCGTTGCCGACGCGGCAGACGATATAGACGGGGCTCTCTGGGTCCGGCGGCAGCCACGCAGGTGTCAGCTGTTCCTCGCCCTCTTTGGCGATTTTGTTGTCCTTGAGAAACGCAGCAAGCGGTATGTTGATCGCGCCGTCGATGCTGCAGATGTCAAAGTGCTCCTTCTCCCTGACGTCCAGGAGCACAGGTTTCGGCCCACGGGTCATGGCCGCGCTGTATTCCGTCGCGGTCACGCGCTCTTCTGGCGCCAGCAGCGATAGAGGGGCCGTAGCGCCGCAGAATTGCACGTAGTCGAGTGATCCGGACCGCAACGACTCCAGAGTGAGGCTGGACTCTGCAAAACACGCGAAGCAGTCTTTCCGCCGGCCTCTCATCCTCACTGACCGGAACGGCGGGTTCGAGGTGCTCGCAAAGAGCAATAGGGAGGGCGGGGCAGCCGTGGCAGGCTTCTCGATTGTCTTGTCCACTGCACCCCCCGCGACGAGCTTGATGGCCTCGAGCGCTTGCAGGACGCCCATGACGCCGACGACGGGGCCGAGGATGCCGCCCTCGCCGCAGCTGACGACGCTGTCTGGCGGTGGTGGTCGGGGGAAGACGCATCGGTAGCACGGGCCGCCTTGCTCTGGGGGTGAGCCCTGCGGCGCGGGCGGGTTGTTGAGCACGATGAGCTGCCCATCTGTTTTGAAGGCCGAGGCGGAGACGAGGGGTTTGCCGAGGAGAACGCAGATGTCTGAGATGAGGTAGCGGGACGTCGGGTGGTCGGTGCAGTCAAGGACCAAGTCGTAGTCTGCGACAATGGACTCGGCGTTCTGCGGTGTCAGATGTGATTTGTAGGCTCTGTACGTCACGTTCGGGTTCAAGCTGCTCATATTAGTAAGGAGAGTGGCAGACCGAGTATGTGGTGGGGGACACAGACTCGCGAAGATAGTAGATGGCGCTGTCGACCTTGAACATGCCGACCCTGGATGTGGCGTGAGCGACCTGGCGATGGAGATTAGAGGTCTCGGCCGTGTCGCCGTCAACGATGCCGAGGGTGCCCACGCCGGCGCCGGCGATGTAAGCCGCCGCGGGGCAGCCGAGTCCTCCCGCGCCGATGATGAGGATGCGAGATGCTTTGAGGCGAAGCTGACCTGGAGGTGAATGAGCTTTACAGTCACAAAGTATCTGGCATGGAAAGTGGATCTGACCCTGTATGCCAACGGCCGGTATGATCAGCTGCCGTCCATATCTCTCATATTCTCCGGCGGACAGCGGCCACTTCCAAGACTGGTCCGCTGTCTGCTCCTGAGCCTCGGCCTCTGCAAGATCGGCCTTGAGAAGTCTCAGTTCAGCCTCGGCATCAGCAACCTGTTTCCTCAGGTCTTCGACTCTGGTCATCTTCGGCCAGTTACTATCGAGAAATGTCGCTTCGGGTTGAAAGGTGGATGTCAGGTCGAGGTCTGACTAACACTGGGCGTCTGGAAGATCGCCCTCCAAAAGACCCCTGCACAGATTCCCGCTGCCCCACATCGCCGAGGCCCCACATTGAATTTTCAATGTTCTGTTCATGCCTTTCGAGACTCGCTTGATTTCACCACTCTACACTTCGTTCTGAGATTGTTCCCAACCTCAGCCGACACACACAATGGCACGTCTCCCACCTTGCACATATAACGACACACGGCTGACCAACTATCGCAGGCACCCACAGCACCGAAACCGCTCTCGGCGCGCGAGAAGCGCCTCGCCCGCATCCGCGGCGACATCCACCCCCTCCTCCCACACAAGACGCACCGCGCCGACGCCAAGGTGGACGACGGCTTCCTCTCGACGAAGAAAGACAAGCGCATCATGAAGCACAGCGGCTTCGTGTCCAAGATCTCCGCACGGCCAGGCGGCGCCAAGGTGCTGAAGCGACGGCGGCCGAACAAGAAGCTCGTCGCGACCATGGAGTCGCTCGCCGACGCGCTGCCGGAGCTGAACAACGAGGCGGACGGGAACGTGGAGCAGCTGCGCGAGGGTAAGGTGCGACACAAGTCGCTCAGGAGCCGGCCGGGCGCGCTCAAGAGGAAGGAGAAGGTCGTCAAGGGGGAGATGGCGCGGTTCGGAGCCAGCATGGCGGCGCTGGCGAAGACGGGGGAAACAGAAGCGCCGGTGGCAGCTGGAGGAATGGAGGTCGAGGAGGACAGTGGGGAGGCTGCTGCGGCGCCGGCGCCGTCAACGAGTAACCGCTGGGCACTGCTGAGGAAACATATCTCGTCTACGATGGAGCAGAACCCCGCATTCACAGGATAGAAGGGGCTTCTATCTCGGCCACATGAGCCGGGTTGCCTTCTTATGATACCATGAAGAGGGCGACGGTCTATGCCACATGCTGTGACGGCATCTTCCACAGCTTGCGACTTTCGAAGCGATGTGCTGGATAGAGATGTTTCCCTCGGACAATGCAGCAGGGCCCGAATGGGACGTCAAACCAAACAAATGGTTTCTCTGGGACGGTGACCTTTGTGCCATTCCTTGGCCATGACACAAATCGGAATGTCCCCTCGTCACCTCAACTTGAATTGCCCTCACGTGCAATGGAGGTAACCCGATATGGCCTGTGCGTCAGTGTCCCGCGCAGTCACCGGCCAATCTGGGCTGCATGTCACAAGCTTTGGTGACGTAACCAGCATCGTCCACCCCGGATTATTGAAGACCAGGCAGGATCCCCCTCATGGCTGCCTTCCAGACCGTTGCGACTAAACATTTGCCGGTACACCATTCTCTGTTATTGCCAGCTCTCAGAAACTTCACATTTCGACACAGGATGATCGAAAGTGAGGGTCTCAGGCCTACGGCCAGCCCGCCCCGGTACGTACCCTCTTCCAGACGCACGGACACCCCGGCTCCGTTGGCCTTACCTTACTAGCCACGCGTGCCACGCCATCTCGCAGCGGGGCCCCTTGCTGGCGCGCCTGCTAAGCCTCTCGATTCCCTCCACCTCACGCATCGTTCCGAGCACCGATGAGGAGCCATTCCCTGAGAACAGCAAGGTCTGGACTCAAGGCACGGCGAGTCATCTGTCCACCAGGGTGTCACAGGCCTCCCGCTCTCCCGCTTTCTTGCTGTTTTAAGGTTCTATCTTCAGGCGTTACGACTCGAGAACGGTTACCTCGCTAGGCTGAGCCACAGTCCACGGGGGTTAGGTTGGGGATCACAAGCTGGAAGTCCAGCGGGCTCTTTACCACCGGAACGGGCAAAGACAGCGCGTCTGCCCCCCTAAACGGCTCGAAGGGTCTTCCCCAAGGGCCCCGCCGGATTGGCCCGAGGGCACGTCACGGCGGGCTTCCCTGCCTGGAGCCCACTGCCGTGGTCACTGGGCTGAGGATCGGGCCTGGCCCATCGGCCCCCCGCACTGAGCTGTGGCCCCACCCCTCGCCATTCTTTTCAGCCAGGCCAACTTCCTCTCCCATCGTCGTCCTCGGATTGACTCGACCTCGTCCCTTGTTCACTCCACCCAGGGTTGCTTTGTTCACGCCTTCCGTTGTCGCGATCCGGACCTATAACAGCGAGAGTCAAAGTTTTTTTGTCCGTTTATTTTCTATCTGTCATATCACAGTCGAGATCCCCTCCCGCCGTCTGTTCCGGCACCCCGCGTCGAGTTCACGATACCTGTCCGAATACCTTCTATATACACACATACACCGAGAAAGACCTTTCGACCTCCCCGCGGCACACCAACTCTGACTGTCTCCTACATAGAGGCGGCCATCATTCGTCCCGTCTGCGCGACTTCGCCGACCTTGCATTGCGCCCCGGGCGCAAGAGCCACAGCACAACCCGGCACTCGAGTGCCTCCAGCGCCGACTCGGCCTCCTCTGCCCCTCCCACGTCCGGCTCGCCCAGGCCCGAATCGCGCATCAGCATGCCCTTTCGAAAGATGGCCCGCCACTTGGGCGATTCTGTGCGCAATACCCGGGCTCACCCTGCGGTCTTGACTGAGAGCTGACGCATCCAAGCTGAACCCCTCCTCCGTCGTCTTGTCGTGTAAGTTCGCTGCCTATCGTGTGACATAGAGAGCTTGGCTAATGCGAGTCTACCGCGCAGATCATGATATTACATGTATGTCACCATCCCGACCTCACGAACCTCGCGAACCGCCGAAGGCCGCTTACAAGAACCTGTAGTATTCGCCGAAGATGTCAAGTCCCTCCGCAACGACTGGCTGACAGATAACGTACCTCACCTCCCGCCCTCCTTACACCCTTCAAGCTGACACAATCCGCCAGAACATCTCCTTCTGGGAAGAGTCCGTCCACCTCCCCCGCCCCGCCTCCTCGCAGGCCTAACCCCACGCGCCGCAGATACCTCGAGCGCGAAGTCCTCGTCAAGTACCCCCAGGCGCGCATCATCCTCCTCCGTCCCTCCATCGCCTTCCTCCTCATGCACGAGCGCGACCCGCGCGCCATCCGCTCCGCCCTCCCAGACTTCTCCAAGACGACGCACATCTTCCTCCCCATCAACGATAGCCGCAACGTCGCCACCGCCGAGGGCGGCTCCCACTGGTCCCTCCTCCTTGTCTCCGCCATCGACGGCGTCGCCTTCCACTACGACTCGCTCAACAGCGCAAACTACGCCGAGGCCCGCCTCGCCACGCGCAAGATGTCAGAGGTCCTCGGCCGCGGGCCCCTCCGCTTCCTTAACCTCGACGACACGCCGCAGCAGGAGAACGGGTCCGACTGCGGCGTCTTCGTGTGTATCCTCATGCGGCACCTGCTCATCAAGCGCCTCCTCTGCGCCAATGCCAGAGAGAAGGTCAGCATGAGCATGGCAGACAAGTATATCGATGCCAGCGGCGGGCGTCGGGAAATGCTCAAGATCATCGAGAGCCTGCGCAAAGAAGGCGTCAGGCGGAGATCGTGCGTATTCCCCATTCCTCTTTGAGGCAACTCTGCTGACAGGCCCAGACGGAGCGCATCGCCGTTCACGCGCGACCCGCCCAGGATTGAGTAGTAGCCCAACCCTGTCGAGGCGCACGCCTCACTCGGGCACCAAAACAGCATGCAGACTTCAGCCCCAGTGCCCAACACGGGACTGCAGCCTCTACGCTCTCGGCGCCCATCCACGAGGCTTCGAAACATCCATTTTGGATTCCATGATTTATTTTTGACGCAACGAGTGTACGAGCGATATGATTCTCACCTTTACGGACTTGGAACGCGCCGCCTGGGGCATCGGTGCGCCGGGAGGAAGAGGCGAGGCGTTTGGCGCGCCGGGGAGCATGAGGCACCCGACGCTGGCGGTGCGGTTGGAAAACAATGTCAAATGGGTAGCGCCTGGCACAAGCACTTGAGGCTTTGTTCTTCATACCTGGATTATTCTAAGCATATCTGCCTGCTTCTTGCACCGCCATCTTTTTCACTTTGGTCCCACCAATATTGTCCACCATAGCCCATCCGTTCGTACCGCTTCCCATGTCCGTCGCCTACGAGGATCGGACTACCCCATCCCAGTGCCCGCCAGTCAAAACACCAAAATTGACACACATTGGAGAGTCCCCTGAACATGTTTGGGCGTCAATGGCCCAAAAGCCCTCCAACATTCTTCGCGCTGGCGTTCAGCTTGGCCCTCGCTTTCTCCACGGCTTCATGCCTTTGGTCCGCCAAATTGGTCTCGAGGGGACCTGAGCCCGAGACAGAGACCTTCTCCATTGCCTCTCTAAGTATCTGTACCCTCTTCTGCGTGGCACCGCAGTTTGCGACGTACCTGGTTCGACGATTGTCATACCTTGACGCTAGATCAAATCTGCCCTGGCGGTGTAGGGTCTCAACCTCATTCAACAGCGCACTGCCATTGCGAGCGTACATGTCAGCCACATTCTCGACACTGCCTTCCTTTGCCTTGAGCTTTTGGAGAAAGAGCTGTTCGTTGTCAGTATTTAGTTCAACACATCAGTTCTGGGACGCCTGACCTTAACAATGGCAGGAACGACGGTACCCATGTCATCTTCACGAAGCTCGGTTCGGCCGTCATGTTGGTGTTCATGCTGAAAATGATTGTCTTGGGGCCGGGGAAGTGCAATTGCCGAAGATAGACGAGGTTGCCTCCAATCATTCTTGGGCTGACGAGCTCGAGCTCCCTCCATTGACAACGGCGTACGCGCAAAGCCTCTCTGCTCACCCGAGTTGGTATGGTCAGGCTGGTTGTGCGTGTTCAATGCGTCCTTGAAACTTTTCGTAAACTTATTCGGGATTCCAGTCCGTCTGCCACGGACAAACTCAGCAGGTTGCGTGGACTTTTGAGCAGAAGTAGCCACAGGAGCACGAGAGGCGGCCTTTGCGGCCGCTGGCTGGTCGTCCTCAGTCTCGCGATACTTCAACGATGGAAGAGATGTCTTCTGGGGTTCGACAGAAATGTGAGTATCTCTCTTGGGCATCTGGCCAGGATCAGACAGCGGTACAGCACGAGCCTTCCCCGCGGTTGCAGACTTGTCGAGGAAGAATCCCGGCGGCGGTCTCCCCGTGGCATCCTGTTCGGGGGACTGGGGAGGTACATCGTCGGCGCCCGATGGTGCTCCGTTCAAAGCAAACGTGTCATTGGCAGCGTTCGGGCTTCCACACTCATCGACCCTGGAGGATCGTCGTGATGGCACCAGATAACTGGGGGCGGCAGTCGGCATCTGGTTTGGTCTACCGCTCGATCGGTATGGGTTCCGAGGCATGTGTGTTGGATTCCGAGCTGCGAAATATCCGCCGTCGCGCACTGACGGCTCTGGTTGAGACTCCGGCACGTCCATTGCCTCATTCATAACGCTGTCGAGGATCTGACGCGAAGGGGCAGTTGCGAGGGTCTGCGCATCCGGTACCTGACGTCCTGCGCCTGAGGTGGATTGTCGATTTGTCCGAGTTTCGTTGCGCGAACTGTCATACGGGTCTTCAGTCATCGTCTCGATGAGTACTGTCACCGGCAGCCCGTTGTTTGTGTTGTGAGGATGTTCATGCCGACCTCTGAGCTTTGTCCTGGCCTTCTTATTTGGCCCTGAGTTCGACGGCGATGCTTGATGTTTCCGTGGCGACCTTTTGCCGAAGTTGGCAGGGCCTGATCGATCGAACGCAATGACTTGAGGCTTCCGGATTGCATGCTCATCGATAAGAGTCGTTCCATCGAGATGATCGTCGAGATTGTCTTTCGTGCCTCCAGAAACTGTCAAGCCGGCAGAGGCAATAGCTTCGGGATTTTTTGTCGACGTCGCTTTCTTCATCAAAGAGGGATTTGCCACTTCATCCTCTTCTTGATCCGAGTCGGAAGCCCCGTCTGAGGGAATGATGATGACTTCGTCGACGCGAGAGACGTTACCCAACTTCAGGCTGGGGGGCTTCTCGGGATCGGACGGCTCTTTTTTCACGTGCTTTTGGCTGCTACGGCCATCTTGTCCTTTGAAAGCGACTTTGGCGCGGGTTGGTCTGTCGATACCCTCTGGGGTCTCCAGCACGTCGTGACGCTTCACCTTCTTGTTCGGAACTGCCTTTGCAACAACGCCGGGTTGAGATGGGGAGTAGTCTTCGTCTTCCTCGGCCTGGCGTTTCTTTCCCTTGGCACGAGGTGCCTGGCGTCCAGTGCCTTTGGCAGCTGCTGGTCCAGCTTTCCCGGTGACAGCAGACGGCACCGTCATTTTGCTCACAGAGGTCTTGGTAGACTCGTTGGCTTGCGTGTTGTCGTCGAGAACGCTGGGAGGACTGTCTCTTGTCAGTCTTCATGAATTCAAGTGGAGTATTCATGGACGTACTCCTCATAATCGGAACCTAATTCCCACACACGATCCGAGTCATCGTCGATTTTGGGGCGTTGTTGGGTGGCTTTACGCTTCGGTGCCTTTGGGGCACGACTGGGCTTCTTCGACGCGTTGGCCGCTGGCTTCCTGGCAGCTTTGACAGGCTGACGCTGTGCTGCCTTTTGGGGCATCTCTTTTACTTGGCTAGGATCGAATGTCTTCTTTGCTATCTGCCTTATCTTCTTGGGTTGCTGGCTTGCGGGCACCGTCGGTGTTGACTCTTGTGCGAGGGCGGGCTGCGCTGGCGAGAACAGTCCGTTCGAATTCCCAAGCAGCTTTCCTGGCTTGGAAGACTTCGGCGCGGCCTTCTGTTTGGCCGGCCGCTGACGCACTTGATTGACTTTGACCGTCTTTTTGACCTTGGTTGGTTGAGTAACACTTGGGGGCGCGGCAATTGTCGTGTCTTGCTCCTGGTGATCGTCTGAGGTGGCGAAGTCATCTCCCAGCAAGGCAACGGTACGTTGTGACTGTGCCGAGGGCTGAGTCGACTGTGGATGAGGAGCCCTGAGGGAACGTTCCAGAACGGTATGTGGTGAAGAGATCTCGTCGTACACTTGCGTTTCCCAAATGTAGGAGTCTGCTATCTCTGCAGAATGCTGGCCGAGATGTTCAGGGGGGCCGTCGAGGAGGTCTCCGAAGACACTCGCCTTGTCAGTCTCGTCGCGGTGTTCACCTTGGGCAGGTTCGCTTTCCTGGCCCACGACACTCGACCAGCCGTTGCCCATGAGCTCTTGCTCGCTGCCCAGATGGGCGTTGCCTGTTCTGCGAGTCTTGGCGGTGGCGTCTGTCTCTACGGCGATGTCGTCTATCTTGTGGTGCAGACCTGGAGAGAGATCCAAGGTTCCCATGCGTGATGCTGAGGCTGTCTTGCCCCTGGCGCCAGTGCGGTACGCCTTGGCAAGTTTGGGAGGCATGCTGCGGGCGAGGGTCTGCCACCGGTACGGTGGTGGTATGTGAATGAGACAGAAAGATGTGGCAGTCTGTGCTGTAGATCTGCGGTGGTGGCGGAAAGAGATGCCACCTTCTGCCGAAAGTCAGCAATGATGTAGAGCCCTTATGTATTCGGGCCACCGATTCTCGACAGAACCGTCCAGCTCCTGGGCACTGGGGTCAGAAAAAGCGGCAGAGAAAAACGCGTCGTCGCGAGATTGAGGGAAGGTGCCGCCATCGTGAGCCGGTCCTTCCTTCCCAGCGTGATGGGATAGGGGCAGGCACCTTCCGTACCGAGGCCTCCCATGGTTCCTTCCCAACCGACATGGCAAAAAGGAGTTCGCAGAACATCATCTTGTCGTGCTTACTCTCTTCCAATGGCCCACTTGCCGATGTATGAAAGATCCGGATTGGACAAGGTCCTCAGGCGCGTACCTAGCGAGGATCGTAGATGAGCAAAGTCGGGGTTGTCACAATGCCAAAGACCAGTGTTAACGAAACCGAAAATATCGTATATGCTCATGTAATCCCGGCGCTGCTGGAAGGGACAAACTCGCCTCGCCCATAACACAGCTCACATCACGCCCTCGACGAGAAGGCCCCGTTTCTCCTCATCAGCACAATACTCCCTCCTCAACCACCCTCTCCGCCCCTCCCCATCCTGCGTATGCTCCCCGTCCCCGAGCAGCGGCTTCAGCACCGCATCATACGTCATCCACACGAGGTTGAACACGATAACCACCGCCGCGGCCGCCCACGTCGGCAGGCTCGCCTGCCTCTTCCGCCCCTTGCCGCCCGCGAACCGCATGGCCAGGAAGCCGACGATGAGCACGGGCGCCAGGAACAGGAGCCTGCCGAGCCGCTGCCCGCACGTCGTGGGCGTGTACGGCTCCAGGCGCGCGAGGTACGCCTGGTAGTCGTCGGGCAGCTCGTTCTCGCGCGCCCCATCGCGGATGAGGGTCAGGTAGCGCGGGGACGGCTGCGCGTAGCCCGGGGGCTCGCGGTGCGGGGGCGTGAGGAAGCGCCAGTACCACTTCTTCCTGTCTGGGCCTTCGCTCGGGGGCGGGGTGTCTGGCTGGCCGACGTCCGGGGGCAGCTTGCCCGGGACGGAGGGGGCGAAGAGTGTGTGTGCGAAGAAGGGCTTGGGGAGGTCGATGGGCGGTTTCTCGGGGACGGCCATCCGTGGTGGTAGGGGGAGGCAAGGGACGAGGATGTCGGCGTAGCTGGCGCCGCCGCCTTCCGTGGCGAGGATGGTGGTGTAGTCTGACGGTGTTACTTCGTAGACGACCCCGATGAGGCCCTTGGTCCATTTAGCACCCTGAGGCCCCGTGGCACCATCTTGATCTTCATCTTCATCTTCATCGTCCTCGTCATCTTCGTAGTATGATGCTGGTGTCGGAAGCTCAAAGGGCGGCACCTTCGGGGGCTTCGGCGGATTTATCGGGTCGGGGAGCTTGGGGATCTTGGGGATCTTTCGCGGAGCCGAGTTGGCAAAGCATGGCTCCAGATAAGGAAAGCCAGCGAGGTCGAAGGTCAAGTCGAGCGTCGGTGCCGAAACTGGGATGCGTGAGATGGGCCGGATGCCCCGGACGCCGAGGAACGTCTCGGCACAAAGGTTGGAGCCATACGCAAGGTAGAGGACGGACGTCGGTGTTGTCGGCGGCGCACGAAGTCGTTCCTCCGGCATGCGGGGGATCGAGCTCATCGGGGGATATGGCTTCTCTGGTTTGGACGCAACCTCGCGGCAGCGGCACAGAAGCCGGCACGTGTCTCGGGCCGGTGCGGCCTGGGGAGGCGTTGACGCCATTCCGAGGCGTGGTGATGCGATGGCGGTACTATGCCGGATGGTGGATGCCGCCTACTGCACTGTAGCTTCGGTCAGGAAAAGCGCAGGGTATGCAAGAAATCTAGGCGACCGTGAGCCGCTGTGGTCGTACAGGAATACAGGTCAAACTGCAAGACCGTTCGACGTCTGGTATCTTTGGAGGTGACGGCACCAGCGATGCTTACGAATCTCTCTCGAACTCAAAGTTGCTGCCTCCGACGGCTGGTACGTACCGGCTTGCCCGCTGGGTTCGGTCAGCCTCGGTGAGTTGTCATCCACACCGACCCACACCGGACTCAGGCACAAGTCCAACCGCAAGGCTGGCCTCACAACCCGTAGTCGAAACCACCGGCTGCACGTGGCAGAGCAGCGTGTGGGTAGGTCGCAGCCGGTCTTACTGGAAATTCTTGCCATAAATACCCTGCGGCCACCAGGCACTACATGAGGATAACAAACTTGACTTCGCACCAATGTGATCGGCATGATCTTTCGGACCCATCTATCACCAATCGTTCATCCCGGTGCGACGGCCCCATCGTGGTTCCACACGAAGCAGACGGCAGTGCCCGTGGCGGTCCGACGAGTCACACATGCACAAGTACAGACGCAACAGTGGTACCAATACAGCCGGTCGAGGCGCAGGCGCTCAACCAGACTGCTCCCCTGATCGGCACGTGGATTCTGTCACCATGTCGTTCAAGTGTGTCGAACAGCACATCAATTGATAACGAGGCACTAGTTCAGGTATCTCAGAGCCAACATTGCCAATGATGGAACATGTATGTCTCGCTCCGTAGAGTCGAGTCCTGGGGTAAATAAGAAAAAGATCGCAACGTGAATTCGTGCGTGCAGAGGAGTCCTCCCGCGTCCCTAGGCCCAGAGAAGCTCCCCGTAAATCAAAAACCATGATACCGTTGCGCCTTCCTGTATTTTTGAAGAGTGGTAGAAACACACGAGAGAATTGTGCCGTTGTGTTGGCATAGAGAGCCGGCCAGAAGGAGGCCGGAGTCGATGTGACCGTAAATGCTGAGAAATGTCGAGTGCCGCAGGGCGATGGCGGTAGCCAAGGGGATGGTTGAATTGTGTATGTGACGGGAGATGAAATCAGCTCGAGTCTTCGCTGCCTCTGAAGTGAAAGGTTTCCCATATTCGCCTAGTCATGCCGTGGAACGCCAGAAGGTCATAGTGGCTCATGGCGAATTCGTTCTTTGTTGCCTGTTCGTCTTGTTTCGCTGCTGTTCGTGTCGGATCCCAAGCCGCATCTCGCGGGTTAGAGGGGGAAGCTCAGACACCGGACACTCTACGTCCGGCTCATCACCGTCCACTTCTTCTTGGGCTTCTCCTCGTACGGGGCGTTGGAGTTGGACATGAACATGCCGGGGCCAGAAGCGTCACCTGCGTGGTGAGGCGCGCCAGAACCAGGTGTCGCAACATGCACAGTGGAACCGCCGGGGGCAGGGAAGGCGGATTGCGAGCTGTGCTTGTCGAAGCCCCTCGCGCGTTCCTTGCGCCTGAGGTAACGGCGGCGCCAGATGCATGCTCCGATCCAGATACCGACGATGGCAACGACAAGAATCACGATGCCGATGACCCACCGCCAGTGATTCGAAATCCTACGATGCGTTAGCCACGTAACAAAACGGATTGGTGTCAGCGCTTCAAAACTGACCAATCTCCGCCGGGTCCCTGGTTCTGGCCCGAGCTTGACGAGCCTCCTGTGGCACTGGAGCTATCACCACCGGTCGTTGATGTTCCCGTCGTCGGCTGGGCACCGTTGTTACTATCAGCCGTGGCAGAGGAGCAGTAGCTCGTGAACCAAGACTGAATGCTCGCGTATTCAGCTTCATTGCATCCTGCATCCGGGCAAACGTTGGCGGAAGGGCCTTGGAACCAGGGCGAGAGCACGCCGTTGCCGCAGAAGCAGTTATTGTCGACGTTTTCCGTGGCCGGGGGCACGCATCCGCCGTTGGCGTCGTAAAGGGGGCCACATGATACTGCACAGCTGGGCAAGCTGGCAAATGGCATAATCGTGGTCGAAGGGCCTGTGGATCGTTAGAGACGGCGCCCGCACTTCGCAGAGGCTTTACCTACCAGACATCTTGAAGGCGTGAAGATCGGTGAAAGCGGTGTTCTATAGAAGGAAAGGGTGTCTGCCTTGCCGTGGGCAGAGATACGTCTCCGGTCGAGACAACTGGCCGACGAAGGATGGGAGGAGAGCTCAAGACTGAGGCAATACGAGGTCACAGGACGAGGGCGCCAGATGATTCAGAGATGTCGCGAGTTGATGAGTTTGAAGGTCCGACAAAGTCAGACGCGAGTCGAGATTCGGAAGCCCGGATCGTGACACGCTTCGGGAGGTATGTTGTGGAATGGTGACGTCCTGGAATGTGGCGACAGATCGAGAGCGGCCTTGGCAAATATTGGCGGTAGATGTCGCAGGAAGTCAAGCTGAAAACAGCCACGAGATGGTTCCAAAAAGAGGTTGATTGATCGTAGGTGGTTGAGTACAGAAATCTGCAGCCTGGTCGAATATTTCGAATTTGTTCAGGGGCTTTGACGGCAAGGGGTACGTCCGCGTCCTGATGGAACGTTGGTCAGGTGAACCGTGGGCGAGGCGAAGCAAGGGTCGTTGGGGACAGCAAGTGAGCGACGGGTGTCCAGGGAACCGATGATTTCTCGGTAGCGATTCGGCCTCGAAAAGGCACAGCGAGTGTCGGTCGGTCGAAGTCGTCTGTAGCGAGGGCGCGATCGGTCGACGAGGGCGGAGAGGTGGTGAATGGAGAAGAATGGCGGAGGTCGAAATGAGCCAGAAGAATGGCGGGAAAGACAGAGAACAGCGCTCAATGGGAACGGTACAACGGCAATGGGTGGATCAGCAGGCCTCTGGCAGCACTGAGGACGGAAGAGACGGGGAGGGGCGCCAAGAGGGCGAGTGGGCATGGCGCGAGCAGGAAATGACGCCCGTATTGGGGCTGGGCTGCATTCCATCCGAAGAGAAGGGACGGGACCACCGTAGTCCCCCAACCCCTGGTCTTTCTTCTCTCCCCGGCTGCCGTGCTGCCGCTGACTGACGGACTGGACACCGCAGCCACCTTGGCAAACACCCCGAAGGTGGTCGATTGGTCTGGGCTCTGCGAGTGACGGCAAGTACGGACGCCCAGAAGCCGATGGCTTGGCCGAACCTGCTTCTTCCGAAACGCACCAGAGCGAATAACAAAGCGGCCCAGCGACGCAGCCTCTGGGCTTCGTGATCTTCCCAGTCTTGTAGGCGTTACCTCGTTCCCGTAAACTCTATTTCTAACCTTCTTTTAGCACCTATGCCCATCTTCGGAACATCCTTGATGGGTAGGGTGTGACCCGGGGCGAAGGCAAAAGGACTCGGGCCGCCCGTCCACTCGGCTTGGTGCGAGGGTCGCATCGTGAGACCTCGCACGCTTCGAGTGCCAAAGTGCTGGGCACGAGTCCCAGATGCCACAAACATCTTCTTCATTGACGTCACGAGCCTGTGTATGCTCAGTGTCTTTCTATTGACGCAGCCAAGGGCCCAAGACCTTCCCAACAGCTTCGTGCCATTGTCTAGACTGCACTGGTGCCCTGGGCCAGGTCTCACTCACTCTTCAACAGTCGTCCTGTCTTGCCCTTGCCCATGCCCTGAAGAACCCCTAGACACCTCCGTCTCCCATCGGTGTCAGCAAGGCGACATCGTGCCAAGCACGTGCGGGGAGCAATAATTGACCGATGTCTCCGTCAAGCCAAGTCATCCCCGGCGCCAGTCCGTCCACCCTCGCGGGGGCGCCCAGCCAGGCCGTCGCCATGGCGCTGCTCTTAGCTTCGACAGTCCTAGAATATAGGGAGACAAATCGATATCGATAGTGACCCATGCGCGAACAGATGCCATAAAGCCGTGATCCCTTCTGTTACTTGTTTTGCCGTCAGCATGCGACATCAAACTGTCACGGCTATTGGTTTTCTCCACCTCAGACTTGTGCCCAGCATGATCGACGGAAATTGGCTTCTCCCAATCTGGCCAAGGAATATTGACTGCCCATTACATTCCCTGTCGGTGGTGATGGGACCATGGGCCCCCTGGCAAGGTGCCACACTTTGACTTGACCCTCGTAACCTCGACAGCATGGTCTGAACCAGCAACATGGCGAAGGGCCTGCGACCAAGACTCTTGACAACCCAGAAGGTGCGCGAAGCCACCTAACAAAAAGCAGCAGTGCGAACAAGATTAAGCCCTTCCTGGGCTCCAAAAAGAAAAAGAAAGGGCTCTGACCGCGGTTTGAACGCGGGACCTCTCGCAGTTGTGTACCCAAAGCGAGAATCATACCACTAGACCATCAGAGCCGATGGTGGTTGTTGGATAATGATTTGCCACATCCGAGGAAATATGACTCAACACCATTGCACCAAGACCGAGGTACCCCTTTTGCTCAACCTAGCACGAAATTAAAGGCTCATATTATTACCTACTTTACGTTTTTGGCCTCTTGTGTTATATTTTATCCGATTGCTACCTACCTAGGGTACGAAGTGGTTGGTGTCAGCAGCGCAGTGCGGATGATTTGGTACTTAGCACACTGGAAAGCCACCACATGACGTGAGCCACGGGTCCAGCATCGAGGCGTAGCTACCTACCTACCTACACGAGTGATGATTCCTCTTGTATAGCCAAGTAATTCAGACCTGGGCAAACGGTATCACCCTCCCAGTGGATGGTTCCCAACCCTTCTTTTATTTTATTTTTTCCCAACTCGGAAACTAGCATTTATTCTGGTCGTGCGTTGAAACCCCATCCTCCCTCTCCCCAAGGTACTGACCATCACAAGCTCGAGGCATCAAGCACCACAGCCACCTCCCTGGCCCAACATAAGGTTCCACCAAGCATCAAGCCACAGCACAAGACATGTGACAGAGTAAGCCATGTAGGACACATCGAAAGACCCTTTATAAGCACTTTCTTCATCTTTTCTCGTAGACGGCGAAGGTTTGGCTGGATGAAAAGCACGCCCAAGTTTTCCTCGTGACCCGTCCAGCTCCAAAAGAGATGAAAATGTCGTGACCATAAAAACCCGCCGGGAGTGTGAGGTATCGAGCCCGGATGGGAGACCGGGAGCTGGTAATAAACTTCTTTTTTTTCCCCCTCCGTCCACAATCAGGTTTGCAGTCTGGCACCTGTTTCGTCCAACACGCTGCGGGATTGTGTTGTTTTATGGCTTCCCTCACGAACTCGCCATGATGACTGGTAGCAAGCCAAGGTCCATTTGAGATTATTCTGAACCCACACGTCCCTGTGTCGTCATGTTCGCAGCCAATGCAACTCCATGGGTTTTGAAGAAGAGGGATGGACAGTCATCTTTCACTCTCCCTTTAGGGTGAATCACAGAGCATCTGCGTAAGTCTCACGTATCTGGGCGGCCAGAGCTTTCCTGCTGCGCCATCTTGAGTCCGCCGGGCCACTTCATCCCAGAGATGATGGCCCGGCCCATCAAGCCCAGAGCGCAGTTGGCTAGCCACCGAACCGAGGCCCTGAAACGTTGCCGTCCGCCGACCTTGCTGGATAATGGAGTGCAATGATTCACGAAGGTCTACCTTTAGCAGGTTTTGCGGTAGGACCGCCATCGATGTTATTTGAAACTGACGCGCCTAATAGGCCTCTCTCCCGCATAGAAACAAACACAGGATACACCGCCGGCTCGTACGAGGATACTCAAGCATGGTAAACCGAGCCCGAGACCGTCTTGGAACATTATAGTCACTTCTTCGGTATACGTATGTACTGCTCGGTTGCCCCACTGGGCTGAACTTTTGGAGCCGCCTTGAAACCTGGGAGCTCTTACTGTACTGGACAAGAGTATGGTCCTCCTTCTCGGCTTGCCACGAACTCCTCCAGCCTGACTTGATATCGCGACGTTGAATGCAGAATATCTTGGCTGAGGAAGCTGCAGAGCCCCCATACGGAATGAGCCCTTATCCGTCGTCCGGGTTTCAAGCGGGACAGAGCAATTTCAGGCTCCCTGCCCCGTGAGTCCCTTTCTTTCGCCAGCGCAATCCAAGGCTCAAATCCCCATGTGAACTGCGTAGGCCAAGATGTCCGCCAGCTAATGAGGGGCGGCTTGTCTTCTTTGTCCCTCATTTCGAACCTGAAGAGAGCGGCCGAGCCTTTGCCGCAGTTCCATATTTCCAGGACCCTCAGACGAGGCATGAGTTTGACTGCCCTAGCAGCGGCAGAGAAGATGGTGCGCTTGACACCATTGCTTTCGGTTAGTAAGGAGCAGGTAAGCGTCAGCTTGAGCAGGTTGGGCCATGTTTGTCTGCTTGGAAACCCGGGCGATGCATGGTCCCACGAGGTACGAAACAATTCCTGGAAGAAGAACAGGGCGTCCAAGGAGCAGGAGATTGATAAATGTTCAAGGCCTCGCGTGGATCTGGCCAACTGGAGTCCTAAGGGAAATTGATGGCCGTGAGAAGTGACTAATGGGTTCAGAGTTGGGTTGCAATCCTGAGATAGGAAGAGCCTTTTGAGAAATTTGGGAAGCCCGTGTTTGTCGAGTAAACGCTGGAAATCTGTAGGTTTGGATCAACACGACAGCGGAGCTGGCCCTTCGTAGAAAACGTACCGTGCATGTATCCAGCTTGCTGGTCACTGTAGATCTCGAGCCATTTCTCGAGACGAACTGTTCTGGTCTTTGTAAAACTCTCGTGCAGAAGCTTGAAAAGAACCTTGGGCGAGAATCCTCTGAAAGTCGCCCGTCGAATTGTGAGACACCTCACAATGACGACTCGGGGCAGCCTGAACTGGGACACGGCTGCCTGTCGCTGAGACGCGGTATCAGGAAACAGGAATTCAAGAGGCCTCGTTCCAAGAAGTCTGTCCTTGGCTATGGGTGTGTGTGCGGCCGTTTCGGGAGGCCGCGGAAAGCGAAAGGTACGATGATCGCGTTCGTGTGGTGGGTAGTGTACGTAGGAAGATTTGTGAAACCAACCCGAAGTATTGGGGTCCTTCAATGATTTCGGATGCTGCATGTCACTTGGTGATCGAATGCTGATGTCCAATTCCATGCCCTTGTATTTTCCAACGTTTCTTTCCCCCCTTTGGATGTCTCCATCCGCGAGAATCAGTAGCAAACTTCGAATCGCAATCGTGAAGGTAACGCAATTTCTGATGCCAAGTCAGTGACCAGGCTATATTTGGCACACAACTACACCAGCCTTTCAATCGTATCTTCGTCTTCTGCTGTCTGGCAGACGGTGCAATCGTACTCGTCGAGTTGGATTCGATAGCAAAGAAGCGCGATGAATTCGAGCCTGCGCTTCTTTGCCCCCCGTACGATGTTGCGAAACTCGGGCAGACACGTCTGCGTTAGACGTAGGGTATGGAAAGTGGAGCGTTCGAGGTCATTCTGCCAGGACCGGCATACGCTGGCGCACTTGGAGAGGATGTGGTCCTGAGGGCGCCGTTGGCAGTCGTAGACAAGCTGACGGAGGATCATGATCTCGAGCTCCCGTGGGAGCCTTGCCCAGAGCGACATGGCTGAATTTGGGGGTCGATGTTGAAATTCAATGATGCTTGTAAACTGTAGAGGAACTCTTGGTAGTGATTCGGTTGCTCATGGTCTTGTTGTTGTTGGGCAAGGGAGCAAGGTTCCCGTCGGTCCTCTCGACATGTGCCTCGTCGGGTGAAAGCCTGAATGCATCGCACCTTCCCGCACTTCCAGGTTGTCGGGCTCGACCTCGCGGTTGCACTTGATTCGGCAGGAGCATTCGAGTTCTTCTTTGGTTCACCTCACCCAAGGAAGACCCGACCCTCGTCGGCACACCTCAAGCAGTCGCCTTGGGCCACCTCCAGAAAATATCAGAACCCTCGACGCCCTGCAGAGGGTTTCCCTGGCCCTGTCTCGCAGAGCCATGCTGCTCGTCGAACCCGCACTTGGTGTAGAACCCGTTCTTGCCCAATGTACTCACCACGGACGCGACGATGCCCTCATTCTGCGCCCTCTCGAGACCCCACTGCACGAGCCTGTGTCCGATCTTGTGGCCTTGGAAGCTCGGCCGCACTGCCAACCCCTCGAGATACCACGACTCGGCTCGTTCTCCCGACCAGATGGAGTCGAAACACGGATACGCGCGCTCGATGACGTCTTCTTGCTTGGAGTCAGCCGCCCGGTTGGGGCGCAGCCACTGCTGTATCCTCATGACCAAAGTGAAGATCGGCTTCAACAGATTCCCTGCCACTGTCAGTATGACTTGAAGGCACAATCGAAGAGAATATGCAGGAACGTACGGGGATCCAGAGTCCACAAGTCCATGGCTCTGCCGCCGTCGCCCAGTCGTGCCCACTGGGCGATGCCGGCGATGACTTCTTTGCCGTCGTTGTCCTTGGCTACAGCCACCAACCATTTCCATCGCCAGTCCCAGAAGTTGACGCGCGAGCGCCGCAGCCAGTACAAATCCATGTCGCTTGGGTACTGGTCGCGATGCGGGTGGATGAGATCGCCGAAGAGGTTGTCGTTCCAGAACGCCTGGGCCATGACGTGGGCGATCTCGGGTAGTTCCGAGAAGCGCGCATCGCGCAGTACGATCTGGGACATGGGTGACAAAGTGCAGTGTCGGTGTAGTTGTCGTGGAAAGGTGGGAAGCTGGCAGGTAATTTCTGAGATGTCCAGTCGCAGTATGGACCAGAAAAGGGAGTGCTGCGGCGCGTCCCAGGCCCTTGTGAGCTTCCTGATGTCTTTGTTTGTAGCTGCACGCAAAGGAGGAGCTGCAAAACCACTAGATGCATGAAAGCGTCGGCACAGACTCGGAGATGCAGGTGGCAGGGATCACGATGGTCCAGAGCGTGCGCGGGGGCATGATGGTCAGGGCCTTTAGGGGTCGCTGCCGAGGACCCGTCCCCTGTACACACCCCGGCTCCATCGCGCCACCTGTTCAAGCCGTTCACCGTTGCTGGGCGTTGCACGAAGAATTACCGGCTAGAAGCTCTTCACATCGGACGACAATCACAAGCCAGCGATGGAAGCCTTCGGCTGTAAGCTTAATTTGTACCGGCTAATTCAGCCCTGAACTAAGTAGGGCCACACTCAACGCGACGTGCCTCTGCCTCCACCGAGTCCACGAAGTCCACCAAGTGCCACTGTTTCCACTTCATATCTACTTAAGTTACAGCGAGCGGTGGGAACCCTTCCTCGGACCCATCATTGATCAATCATATGTGACTGTCCAGACCACTTCCTTGTTGATGATCAGCTCTTGGCTTCCGGTACGAGACGGCGACCTCTCCTCCGCGCCGGGGTTGTTCCTCGTCTCCGACCGATGTATCACCGTCGTGTTGCGTGAGACGGGGTCGTTCCTCCAGCCCGACACACCCGACTCATCGCGATCCGAAGATACCAGCACGCCATCTCCACCTGCCACAGCGGATGCCGTGGCCTTGGACCTGGCGTTCTTCATCGACTGCAGAGCGTACATGTTGCCTGACCCGTAGCCGCTGATGTCGAACGTCACCGGCAGGCCCATGCCGATGGAGAAGGACTTCATGAAGTTCTTCAAGTTGGGGACCGTCGCGGAGATGAAGGACCACAGGACCATGGTCTGTAGGAATAGGACGCTGTTGGCGGCAGTGAACTGGGGCTCCGGCGATCCTGGATACTTGTTGAAGTGGGAGAGATGGAGAGCGGACAGTGGGATGAGGGGCAGTCGGAAGGAAAAGGCGAGGACGACCTGGCCTTTCCGTTGTAGGGACATGTTGACGGTGGACGAGAGCAAGGCGACGAGGAGCCATGCCATGACTTCGGTGGCCATGTCGACGGCTGTGATGGCAGCCCAACGGGTGCTCTGACATGTGTCAGACTCAAAACTGCAGTGGGTTGGCTGTCTCTGGAGACACATGGGATGATTCCAGTGCGGCCCCAGGAGTTCGAACGTACCTGGCCAGGACACTGCTTGATGTTATCAGTCGCCAGAAGCTTGTCGCCGCGGCAGTTGATGAGCAAGGCCAGGGCAGACCCAACACCCCACGCCGCGCTGAGGGCCATCAGGCTGACGCAAAAGGGGCGGCTCTTGCCTGTCCTCGTGCCGATGATCCTGAGAACGAGGGCGAGAATGGAGCACTTTGCCAGAGCCAGGGCCAGGACGGACAAGACTTCGGTGGCAAGAAAGGCCTGAGAGTGTACTGGTCAGCATCCGGCCTAAGGCATGCTTCTCACGAGGTGCCTTACCGCTGACGATGTTGACCATGCTTCCTCCGCCGTGATGGATTTGTATTTTCCTAGACCATTGTTTAAACCGATAAAGACAGCAATGGCCTGGGCTACATGCAGCAACTAGACGTGTTAGTCGACGGGACCGCAGGCCGCAACGAGGACAATCCAACGTACAGTAGCCAGTCCGAGGAGGACATCGTCGCAGCCATACATGCGAAACTTGATGTAAGCCCTCAACAAGGCCACTGATGCAGCGTAAATCAGGGACAAGATGGTCACGATCCACACATTTCCTGCATGGTCATTCTCAGAGATGGGCGAGAAGCCAGTGCTCCGCTCCATGAGTATCAAAGCTCGCACGTACGCCCGCCGGAGGATGGTATGCGTCAAGATGAGTACCTCGATGTGATGGTACTTTCAGAGAAGATGATGAATAGAACGAACGCGGAGCTCTGTACGGCACGTTCAAGTACCTCGGCCGCCTGGCCCAGGGCACCGTCAAGGACGACTCT